>PVIU01004130.1:0-132044 GCA_004026605.1 Ondatra zibethicus
ACACACACCACACACACACACACATACACACACACACACACACACACAGGGTCTCACTGGAACAAAGCAGTAAACAGAGCCATCCATGGACTAATAACCCACATGGAAGTGGGCAAGGATTCGAGGAGGAGCTTGTTCTTTGGCAGAGTAGAGAAAGTGGCCCGGTCTGTGGTTGAAGGTAGCCACAGTGCATCTGAGGAGCAAGAGCAGGAAAGCCCCCAAGGCTAGCTAGAAGGGGCATGGGGGCCACCTGCAGAATCTGAGAGCAGGGATTTGTTAGAGTTGCTGAGGTTGGTGTTTCAAAGAGCAACCTTAATTCTTTGGAGATTTGGTCAAAGCGTGTCCGGAACTACCAGTGAGAGATAGCCGTCTGCTAGCAACACATGTCCAGGGTGTTCAATGGATACTTCTCCACATTCCACTGACTGCCAGTCCTGGTAGCCTTTTAACCTTCAATTTCTAGAACTTTCTAAAGAACTTGAAAAAATATATGATATGGACATTTTTCAGAGCATAAATTTCTATATGCCACTCAATTTCTTTTGGTACCAAGGAAACAATAAAAGAATGTTTTCTGATCCAAGGCATCATTTATATAAAAGCGTTTGCTAGTGACCTCAGCCAGTGCCACAGAGGTTACAGGCTGAGAGCTTGGTGAACTTGAATAGATTTAACATAAGAGTAGAGACAAAGACTTCATAGATCAGGTGGGAGTGCCTGAATTTCATGAATTCCTTTGGTGGTGGCGGTGTGTGTGTTTGGTAGAATTATGGGAGGTGGGGTGGGGATGATCAGGAGATAGTCCAGAAACTCACCGACCAGGGTGTTTAACATCTGGTGTGGGGGAGCTTTTGGAAATCAGCTCAGAGGCTGTGATGGGAAAACACCTGGCAAAGTAAGTGGGCTTCAACAGGGAGAAGCAGGGTTCCAGGACCGGGAGGCCGTGCGGAACGAATCTGCTGGCCGCTCCAAGTTCAGGCTGCCTACACCCAGGGTCTGTGCAAGGAGACCCACACAGGCTCTCTTCTCTGCCCTTGTTCCTGTCATAGGTCCAGAAGAAGAGGATAAGGGCTCAATCAAGAAGCTTAGAGAGGGTAGTGGGGCAGGGGGAGTAAGGAGGTAAAAGGTGCTTAGTTGAAGCCTCAGCGTAGGATGGTGGTGTGGGGTAGGGAATGAAAGCAGCATCTTCTTTGGAACGGTCCCAGCATAGACTCCCTGGGCTCCCTCACAGCCTGTACAGTCTGGATCTTGGCCTTGGGGCTTCCAACAGAGCCTGATAGGAGGGATAGCCAAACCTTGAACTTATTTGAAGGAGTCCTGGCTGGAAATGAAGGGGTGTATGCAGGGTTAGCCGGCAGAGGCAAAGAGCACTTTGTTCTAATGGGCTAAAGGAGACTCTGCTGGGGCTGAGCCGAGCTGGAAAGCGAGGTAGCTGTCAGTCTCTGGGGCAGAGAGAGGATGTGGGGATTAGCAGGTGAGACACATGACCACTACCCCTTCATGCACTTGGGGGAAAGACAGGAAGCTCAGGTCTGGATCCCTCAAACTGCCGGACTGTAGCTCTGCTCACCCAGAGGGCAAGAATTCTTTATAGCCAACATGCCTCTGCCCTAAGAGGTGACAGCTGCCTGCAGACTTTTAAACCCTGCTCCAAAGAGAGTAAAGACAGATCTTTGTTCAAGAAAGACTCTGAGCATTAGGGATTCCCAGGTAGACATACAAATTTGTATGGAAATCCTCCTTTCCTCTGTTTCCCCCTTTCCCTTTTCTGGTGGCCTCAGAGCTCCCTTCTTGTGAACAGAACCAGTATAAAATCTTCCCGAAGAAAAGCCACCAAACTCTCTTAGATGGGGTCCCCTGGTCCTCACTGGGTGACCTGTTTTGCCTCCTAGTGCTGTGTATAAAGCGTTCCCTGTCATTAAGTTCATAGCTTAGGGGAAGAGCAAAAATGGGTGGATTTTTTTCTTTTTAATTTTATCTTTCATTATGTGTATGGGTATGTGCACATGAGTGCAGTTGCTCAGAGTGTAGAGATGTTGAATACTCTTGGATCTGGAGTTAAAAGCTGTTGTGAACTTCCAGACATGGGAACTGAACTTGGAACCTTGGCAAGGGCAGTCTGTGTCCTTAACCACTGAGCCATCACTCCAGCCCCCGTGGGTGGATTTCTTTAGCCTTGCAATTTTCTTCTGGAAAGGGGTAAATGGATGTTATAAAGACCAGGCCTGTCCCCATCAGTGGCCCGGATACCCATCCCTCCCAGAGAACTCAGTGGAATCACATCAGAATTGAAGCTCATCATGACTGAGGTCATTGTTTCTCTAGTTCCACAGCAAGGGTATTTGGAGATCCTTTCTCCAGCTGCCCCTGATCTGATCTTACATAAGGGAAGGCAGACTAACTAGACATGGGTCTATGTAACCTCATTTTGTGTTAGAGATAGACATTCTGGAAATGGCAGAAGGATCTCTTTGAGAACAAAGAAAATCAAGAGAATGCGTCAGGAGGAAAATGTCACCCTAGGGGAATGGGTGGATGATTGCTCCTGGAAGTGGGGGTGGGCTCCCCAGGTGGAGAAGTGTGTGGGCCACCAGTCACTGGGAATGACTAGTGCTGGTATCTGTGGGCCTATTCCAGCATTGTGTAGGGAGCTATAAGGAAGCAGTCTAAGGATTCTGGTCCAGGTTATCAGAGTTTTGAAATTGGTAATTAAAAATTATGCTGTTTTGGCCATGGCATCGATCACCTGTCATCGTAGAGCTCAGAAAATGGGACCAGGAGGAGCTTTGCTTCCATGGCATCCTGAATTACAAAGGAGACTATATCCCAAAAAGCCAAAATAATCTTAAATTTTAAATCAAAAGCAAAGCTTAGTTCAAAGTAGTTGATGCCATAGACTAAGATCTGTCGGCTGCCTCTGTGCTCCTGCAGTGTGAGCCTTTTTCTTATCTCATTTAAAGATACCACGACTTTGTGTAGTGGCATTAGTGTTATTATTATTACTTCTTGTCTTCTAGGGGAGGAAACTGAGACAGGTCAACATCCCATCATCAGGGAGGGCCATTGTAACTAAGTGGAGTGGAAGAGGGAAGAATAAACTGGTCCATTTGCTCACTCAATACATTTCAGTTGCATCACCGTGCACACATAATCTCATTGACTTCTCATGGGCTATTCCTTGAGATGAGTATTTGCTTAATGTCACCCATGACAACCGAGGCTAAGACTGCACTATACAGTGGTTGCCCTGTTTGGCGCAGTTCTGCCCAAATGCTGCCTCATCCCAAAGACATGTTCTTTGCCACTTCCCTTACTCTAACACGATGTTCACTCCTGTCTCTTCTTCATTTTTATGTGTGGTATTCTGTATTGAGATACATCACTGCGTATTTAGATAAGTCTCTTAACACTGTTTCCTCTCCTTCCTGTGAAGGGACTCCATTTGCTCCCAGATTCAAGGAAGGAAATAGCTATAAAAAAGGCAACAGTGGATACCACAAATGGATTCTTGTCATCCTCTGGTTTGTCTTTGTCAGTTTGTCCTGACCCAAAGAATTCTTGTTTGAAAATCAAGGCTCCAGGTGCCCAGAAGTCTAGATCATGACCCAAAACTCTAGAGCAGGAAGAAATGACTAGTAAATAACTTTGGCCCATGATTGCTTGTGAGAACAAGACCTCACAAGAAAGACATTTAGGGTGGAGATTGCTCCCTTAAAGGGGGTGGGTGGGATTGAGGTAGCATCTCTGGGCAGCTGCTGAAGCAGGGGAGTCTCTGGGGAGGTGGCAGTGTAGCACACAGCCCTTGAATGAGGGTTTATCATTATCTCATTGGGAAGGAGCTAGGAGAGGGAGGATGTAAGGAGCTGGGCAAGTTGTCGGAGGGACAGATTCCTAGCTAGAGTCTGAGATTCATCTTTCAGCACCTAGCTTCCCAATTCCAGATGGCTTTCCTTGGGGACTTCCTTTGCTCTCTACTCTTGGCTCCAGCAGCCAGGGCTTAATGAGAGCCAGAGGCATTCTTGCCCCAAGAAGGGCCAACATACCAAGCAGACAATGGCGTGGGTATGAGAGGGCAGGTGTGGTGTTGTTAGGGAGGTGATGGCAGGAGCCACAGTGTCCGTGGATGTCTGTAGTCACACAAGTGGAGTTCAGAGGGTAGCACCTGGGAATGGGGGCACATCTGAACTTCAGCTCCCCTTGCTGAACTTGCGTCAGGAGACGTGAGCTGGAAATTGCCCCAGAACAGACAGTCCTCCTCTGCTCCTCTCTCTTCGCTGAGTCCAGAAACAGCAGGGTGTCTTCTGTGTTTATTCATCTTGGGGGGAACACATTGTCTTTGTGTCCTATATTCCCTGCCGCTGGTTTCAGGTGACGCTCGTGCCCCGGGACATGACCTATGCTCCCTGTTCCCCAGCAGACCAGACCACAGAGGCTCGTTGTTTGGAAGTCTGAGGTGTCAGAGATAAAGGGTTCAGAAGGGATGCTCACACCTGTCCCGGTACAACAGAATCTTTAGTCTTCAGGCAAGCCTTGGCCTCAGGATATAAATAAGTCTGCTCTTTGGGACTGGTTGGATCCCTTCCCACCCTCAATCATTCCTTTTAACTACTCCCCCAACTTCCCTTCCTCGTTTCTCTTTGTACTACTCTCCCTGCTTACAGCCATGCTTCAGATGGGACTTTAATTTATTCATTTACTCATCAAATATTTAGTGAGTTCCTCATGTATATTGGGCGCTGTGCTGGGCTTAACTGGTGGCCTCCAGTAACACATGACAGTGGCCTTTTGACTTGCATGCTTTAGGGATGCTTTGAAGCTGTGAAGGAAGCCCGGGCCTCTGGAGAGGAGATGCTAGGATGGGCTGGAGACTGACAGCAGGAGGATTCGAGTTCTTAGATCAACAGTCCCGAATCAATGTTACCTTGGGGCAGCAGCAGCAATGGACAGTGTTGGTGTTCAGTGACACCATCTCTGTTCCCATAGAACTGTCAGCTCATTTGCTTGGTCATTTTAAAGATTCTACAGAGGTCTCCTCTTAGCTTTCCAACCTTAGAAGTATGTTCTTCTGAGGTTCTTGCCATTCCTTCAAGAGATCTTACTCAGAGAGAGAAAACCGTCCAGGGGCTGCCTTGTAAAAATTGTTATCTGAACAGTTCTACCATGCTATGCCCTCATGTCTGTCCAAGAGGAGGTAGTTGGGTTAGCCGCAGACCATATCATAAAGTCTGCCATTAGCCAGGGAGATGCTCATATATAAGACCACAAGGAATGTCTACAAGTCCCCAGAGAGACACAGCCAGAGGACCGGAAGAAAGGTGGGGGCAGGCCTGGGTAAAGGCAGGGGTCCTGTCCTCCTGGCAGAGGGCTGCCCCTCCATGATTTGGAACTGGCCCTCTTTCCTCTGCCACTTCTAAAACCCACAGTTGAAGCTCCGAGAATGTTATTCTTTCCTGCTTAAAGACTTTCCATTTCATGTGTAATTAAATGTGTGGTATTGAATTCGTGTTTTCTTTGGGGGCCTTTTCGGCAGCCTAAGACCCTAGGCGGTCTGCTTAGTGCAAAGAAAGCACACACTTCTCAGAGATTCTCCCTTCCTATCCCCGGCCCCTTGTCCTCTCTGTGCGGTCGAGAATCCTGCCTTGTCCTTCAAGCACACAGCAACCCTAGGGTCTGGCCCATCCTTTGCTCCTCAGTGGGGGGCCTAAATTCTGGACCTTTCAGTGCAGTTCTCCTGAGGCGTGAGCTCCGGTGGTGGGCACTGAGCTGGCAGAGACATGGCGTCTGTCTTTATGGATGCCATCACTCTTTTCTGTGTAGTGATTCCAACTCGGAGCACAGGGCGTTTCTCTGTAGAGGTGATGGGGCCTGATCTGGCTGAAGAATGGCAGCTGTCTGGTCACTCGTCCTTCCCCTTTTTCCACAGCTTTGTTACCTATGGTTTCAGTTACACACGGTCAACCGCAGTCTAAAAGTATTAATATTTGTCCTGACTATCACCTATGTTAGTATCATTATATATCATGTTTATCATATATTGTTAAATATATACTCTATATATTCTAGATTAGACTTTACCATAGTTGTGCATGTACAGGAAAAAGCTAGTTTCACATTTGCACAGGGACTCCTGCAATTTATCCTTTGTGGATAGGGGGCATCACTGTACCAGACTTTGCAGTCTGACAGACCACCTTTGATAGCTGAGGGGTCTTGGGCGAGCCTCAGCTCCCTCTTCTGGAGTACCAGAAGGCCAACAGGCTTTATTTCACTTTAGAGCCCTATAAAGATGGATGGGAGGTACATGTGCTAACTCAGTCTTGCATGGATAGGTGTTCAACTGATGGAAGCTATTTTTATTATCAATAAGGGAATAAGGGATACCACCAAGTTAAAAGCGGCAAGCGCAGTGTAGAATAGGGTCCATGAGAGAAAGATCCAAGAAGCCTTGGCAATAATGCTGGAACCAATTGAGAACTGAGAGTTGCAAGGGACCAACCCTTGGGGCTTCGCTGGGGCTGGAGGCTGTTTCTAAGCCCCTTCTGCTTCAGGTTTCGGGGATGGATCATGCATATGCCCCCGGGAACAATAATGAGCTGAAGCCATGCTATGTGTGAATTAAGGGTCATGCTTATTTTAGGGCTCTGAGTTTGCAGCGCCACACGCAGCATTCAGGATCTCTGTAATTTAGAGTCCCTGATCCTGGGGATCTGGTATATCTCCACTGATAAACGCCCCTCTTGAGGAGGCAGCTGCCTCTTGATGTCTTTATTCCATTGTCTGGCCAACCTCCTCCCGCAAACTATTTTTGACTCTGATGGAGAGGAGGCTAAATGTTGTGGTGGCAGGCTGGGGCAGACTGGCGGGGACCCTGAGTCAGTGCCTGCCACCTCTGAGCAACCTCAAGCCATTTGGTTTCCAGAGGATGATAATTATCCTCCTTCCTTCAATTTCTTTCCAAGCCTCTGCTTGATTTGCACATAGACTAAGCTTTAAGAAGATGCGGGTCTTACAGAAAAAGACAGAACCACACACTGTCTTTTTTATGCCAATAAAAATGTTAAATGCCAATCATAGTTTATATATTTTCTGCTAAGTCTGTTATCAAAAGAAACTTTATAAATGTGTATGTATGTGGAGGCTGGAGGTCAACATTGGGCATCGCTCTTCAGGTGCCAGCCACCTTCTGAGACAGGGTTTCTCATTGGCCTGGAGCTTCCTGGTCAGGCTAGGTTGGCTAGATAGTAAGCCCCATGGATCCTCCTGCCTCAGCCTCCCCAACACTGGGAGCACACATGTGTACTGCCACAGCCAGCTTTCTTCAAGTAGGTTCTGAGGACAGAGCTCAGACCTCCATGCTTGTGATGGAAGAACTTTCATGATTGAGCACTCTCCCCGGGCCCTATTTTCTGAAAGTGTAAGTCAGTTTTCTTAATTGTTCTGTGAAGTTACCATGCATGTGGCCGATTTACAGACCAGCAACAGGAGGTTTGGAGAGAGAACACAATTAGGAAATCACAGTGCCAGGATTCCATAGAGAATCTGTCCCCACCCGGCACCCCAAACAACCCCCCCACACAAACAACTTTATTCATGGAGTGATAATTTTAGCGGGATCTGATCTTTGTTCATCCCTGGGCTGTGAGGCTGAGCCATTTCTGGCTCCCCTTCCTGTGCAAACAGGGATGCGACATTGTCACTTATCAGTCTGTGTGGTAGACACACCAGGTCATCCAGAGTCAGTAGCTGCGTGTGTCACCGCAGGGGTTTCAGAAAAGTCTCTCTCAATATTGTCAGCCCCCAGTCTCCGGTGAGGCAGCCCAGGCAAACAGACAATCCACAAAGACAGCCTACCAACTGGCCTCTCAGGGACCTGAGTGCTTGTGGCCAAGTTTGCTATAGTTCTAGAAGACTCCACCCTGAGGTGAGTTCTTACCCATGGGAGGGTGACTCAGGTCCTTCCTGCAGAGGGAGGATTCTGGAAGTAGCAACCAAAATGTGTGCTCCACGTTGGCATCATAAAAATCACTCGCCGTGTGGAATTCAGAGGACTCTTCTGGTGGGATCCCATCAGGGGATCTCTGGTGAAGAGGAGTTCGAGATGAGCCTTGGCAGAAGGTCCTAGTCATCTTTTATACTTTCTGAGAGCCCTCTCCATTATAGACCAGCCCCTACTCTCTCACTGGCCCTTTTCTTAACGGAAATAGGACTTTCCCCCCCACAGACCATCTATGCATTTCCCCTTTCCCCTCCACCCCTTCCAGCATCCCAAAGCCTGAACTTCATGGCCCGGATGCTGCCAGTCCAGACAGCCAGGCAGTGAGGAGACTGATTGATACCTTCTTTTCTTAGGAGAAGCCATCCCCTTTTGACTTGTGGGTCAGATGGCTTCATGAGCCACAGCATGATGGGAACTAAAGACAAGCAGAGAACGGGCCCAAAGAGACTGTGGATGTGAAAAATGAAACAGTTCGCTCCAAGCCTGTCCTCAGCGCCCCTCAATCCCACACTCTCCCTCATCCCTGCACTTCCCAGAACTTGGGAATGGCATCCAACGGGAAGCTCCTGATCCTGCCATTGGGACAGTGTTGTAGAAGAGTCCCAGGATGAGCAGTGTGGGAGACTAAGGTGGATAATTGAGGGTTAACCTTTGGACAGGACCATTTCGATGACTATAGACTGAGGACCAAGTGAGGGTGGAGAGGAAAGAACAGAAGCTCAGGAATCCCCAAGTGGAAAGGCTTTTCTTGGCCGTGATTTATCTCTGAATTCTGGAGGGTATCACGAACCTTCATTTTATCTGTGAAAGAAGCACAGTGACTCTCGGGTCCTTATGAGAATGAACCCTGCACACCTTGTAGGACCGGCTGCGTGCACATTCTCTTTGCTTTATACTTCTTCGTTTGTGATTTCAGGGAAAGAACGGCTGAGATTGCATTTTTGGAGTCCAGCCCCCTTGGTACATAGAAACATCCACATGGAAGGGATTGATGCCGTGCATTTGGCTTCTCGTCAGTGTTTCTCTGCCAGAGTTTCCCATTCACCTTGCGGGGCTTCTTGTCCCCACAGCCAGAAATTCATTCTTTATTGGAAAAGGATTTTGGGTGGGATGAAATCTACTTTTATTTCTGGCTCTTTCTCCCCATCCTAGCTCTTACCACTTGACCAGGGATAAACGCCTGTATTGATCTTAAACTCCCTTTACTGTAAAGACAAGAGAATGAAACAAGGAGCCTTTATTCTGAGCCACTGGGCATGTCCCTGTCCCTAAAACAATTCATTTGCATGTTGGAGCAAAATACTTTGGCTCATGGTAGGCTCTAGCCTGCCCTGTTCGTGTTCCTGTGGAGAGCAGGAGGTTGGGTTTCTCACAACATGCTCACCTGCCCTCTGCCTGGCTCAAAGCCCACAGCTGCCATGCTCACACCACCAGCAGCAGAAAGTCTGCAAAAGATGCCAGGCTCCCAACACAACAAGTCTCTGGAAAGCCATGAGCCTCTGAGTCTTTCAAAACCATGGACTCTTACTGCCTAGGGAGGGAGAGGGGAAATAAAGGCTTTCAGGCATGACCCAGGCATGGCAGCTGAAGGGGAAGTCTGGCCCTTTCTAAAGCTCCCCAGTTCTCATTTTGTACCCAGTATTGCCGAGAGTGGGAAGATCTGAGGCAACCTAGCTCAGAGCTGGACTTAGGGACCAGTGACATTTTATAATGTTGCTCTGCCTTTGTGGAGGGGTTTCTGAAGACAAGAAAGCCAGAGAGGCTTCTTCTCCAGAGCACAGATAAGCAGCCCAGTCTCTTCAAACAATTGACTCAACCTAAGCCATAGAGTTTGCAAGGGCTAGAAGGGCTTGGAAGTAAATACAAGACCCATGACCTTCTCCTGGTCTTCTGGAGGTGAAGTGTGATGTACCTGTTGGGAGGCACGGTGCAGGCTGTGCAGGCTCTCTCAATTAGTTAACCCCTCACTGCACAAAACCCATCAAGTTTCGGTAGCCCTCAAAGTGTGATTCCTGGATCAGCAATGTCAGCATCATCTGGGAACTTAAAGATGCCTGTCCTTGAGCCTCAAGATGGATGCCCTGGATGGTAATCTCTGGGGTAGAAGCCCAGTGCTCTGGTCTTAAAACACTCTCTGGATGATTCTGAGGGGACTGCACATTGGTAAGTGAGTTGGAGGTTAGAAGGGGATCTGACTGCAAACTCAGCGTTTCCTCAAGTGATTGGCTACTCTGGCACATCTTTGCATTCTGGATGCCACACTGATCTCAGCACCCGGGAAAGACTTGGCTAGGCTTTCATTTCACCTTCTTTTCAAATAAAATACAATCCATGACAAAAATGATATTTACCATATTTACAATTTGAAATACATTGATAGTATATTTTTCTAGGGAGAGATAGACCAACAAACATCTGTTCACCTCAGGTAGGATACCGATAGCAGACCGAGGCCATCTTGGCAAGCAAATGTTTATTAGTTAAAGGATTATGAATGTCCAAAAATAGCTGTATCACCAAAACCTCCTACCTCAGCATGAGTCCAAAACTGTATCAGCGGAGTCCTCTCTCAGCCTACTGCATGCTATACATGTTAGCACCTTTCAAGACAACATGTAGCTGGAAGGATTCCATGTGGCTAGAGTGGGAACAGGGAGGAGAGAATGGCTGACGTCTCAGCTGAGAGTCTGATGATGTCCCCATATGTCTCTATAAGGGCATAGTAATAAGACGGCTCTCTCTCTCTCTCTCTCTCTCTCTCTCTCTCTCTCTGTGTGTGTGTGTGTGCACATATTATGAATGTGTATGTGGGATGCATGCTCATGCCACGGTGTGTGTAGAGGTCAGACGACAGCCTTTGTGTTGGTCCCTGCCTTCTTTGCTTAAGAATAGGCCTCCTCTTTTGCTGCTGTATATACCCACAGGCTTACAGGTATAGTCTCTCTACTTCCAGTCTCATCATGGGATCTTTTTTTAAAATATTTATTTATTTATTATGTATACAGTATGTGTCTGTGTGTATGTCTCCAGGCCAGAAGAGGGAACCAGACCTCATTACAGATGGTTGTGAGCCACCATGTGGTTGCCGGGAATTGAACTCAGGACCTTTGGAAGAGCAGGCAATGCTCTTAACCACTGAGCCATCACTCCAGCCCTCATCATGGGATCTTAAGATTACATACACAGCTACTGCAACTGGTCTGGCCTGGGGGATCCGAACTCAGGTCCTTGCCCTTACACAGCACGTGCTCTATTCACCAAGACATCTCCCTAGATCCATAGGCTGGTGGTGTGAGTTAGAGTCACTGTGATTTCAAGATCACAATGGTCATGTGGTCCACAGAGGACAGAATTCCACAATACAAATATTAATGGACTTATCAGTATACCCAAGTGCAGGAATGTACCCATCTTATAGATGAGGAACGTGAGACCTGACCCCGGGCTGGAGAGCTGTCTTACCAGGCCACATCTTTACTCCCTGGCCTCGCCAGATCATTCAGCCTGCATGCTCCATGTGTCATCACTAGCCACCTGGGAATGACTAGGCCATGGAGAGAAGATGACTTCCCAACCGAAACTCATTTTTTTCCCAGTCATACTTTTTAGCCTTACCCCTGCCAGGCCAAAAATACACCGATCTTCAAAGGCTCCGAGATAGAGATAGGGATGCAGAGCAGAGGGAAGAGCCTGGAGTATCTGAGCCATCTCTCCAGCCAAGGAAACTCTTGTCATCTACCTGTTGTTGAAGACTGCCTGTAAGGGAGAAGGAAACAGGGTAGGTCACTCTAAACCCTGTGGGATACTGAACTTGGAGAGGAAAAAGCAGTACCGAAACCTCCCAAGCCAGTAGGCCCAGCCTCCCAGTCATGCACCTCCTCCACTGTCATCACGTGGTTCCTCACCATGGAAACAGTCGGCCATGGCTCTTCCGCCTCCAGCTTTCACTGTTCAGCAAGGTCATTTGAGAGGATCTTCTTTGCCGGCTCAGCGACATGCTTCATAATGTTGATACAGGCATTTAATGGGCTTTTGCCTATTGAGCAATTCATGTAAAGGTCGATGAGTAATCCCCCTCACTCCCTTTCATCGCCAGCCCCCTGCCTCAACAATTCCTTGGTAGCATTCTTTTCAAAGAGGTGGGAGGGCTGAGGTCGCAGCTCTGCTCCCTCCTGGCCGACACACTTTAATTAGGTTGCTAAATTAGCAGAGGCCCTGGCAACTCTTTGCACAGACCTTAGACAAGTTCTAAGGCTTGTCTTTGAACTTGCCATTTGTGATCTCATTGGTTTGCTTTCTCTCAGAGGAGCTGTACTGGCCAACTAGAGATTTTCCTGAAATAATTTTAGCTACCTGTGAGGGTTTTCTATCTTGAAAAACATGCTGTTGGGCTATGTGTGTGCGTGTGTGTGTAAGTATGTATGTGTGCATGTGTATGTACATGGTTTGTGTATGTGCACATGTGTACTTGTGTAATGTGTATATATGTATATTGTGTGTACATATGTGCATGTACCTGTATGTATATGTGGCTATGTATATGTACATGAGTTCATATGTGTGGGTGTGCTTGTATTTGTGTGTGTGTGTGTGTGTGTGTGCGCGTGTGTGTGTGTGCTGAACACATGTTTCTAAGTTTCTTCCAAGTACTGAGTCAGCCTCTTAGTCTGAATGATCTACTTCATCAAAAGGCTTCAGTGAGAGGGGTGTTGCTGTTAACACCATTTTACAAATGAGGAAATTGAAGCTCTAGGAGTAAATAACTTTCCCAAACTAAAGAGAGAGAGAGAGAGAGAGAGAGAGAGAGAGAGAGAGAGAGAGAGAAGCCAGGGGGACGGCATAGAGTCAGGATTCAAGCCTGATTCTCAACCCCATCCTGGCAACCTTGGCATTTAAAGAGCTGCCAACAGCTCATTGGCATCCCTTGGGGACTTGCTAGGGATGCAGAGTCTCAGGCCCCCTGAATCAGAATCTGCATCTTGCCAAGGTGCCCCAGTTTATGTGCGATATTACAGGAGACGGAAGCAGCCTACACTCAGTAACATCACTGATTCATGGTCTGTCCAGATTGCAAATACCATCAGCTCTGGTCTTCATCTCAGAGAGCTGAGGTGTAGAGTACTCAGCAGCCAGTCTGGCACAGATGTCACCCATAACAAAATGACAATCTCTATGCCCAAACTAGGATGTGGACATTTGGCTTTTCTCACTGTGAGCTCAGAAGCACCCTGGATTCATGCTGTTCTGATGGATGACAGAACCTGACTGTCCCCTTTGTCATGCTCCTACAGATGTCCAGCACATCAAGAGGAGAGACATCGTGTTGAAGAGAGAACTGGGTGAGGGAGCCTTTGGAAAGGTCTTCCTGGCTGAGTGTTACAATTTAAGCCCTACCAAAGACAAGATGCTCGTGGCAGTGAAGGTAAATCTTGGGGTGCACGGGCAACCAGGGCAGGGCTGGTGGTGGTCCTGTGAGGTGGAGGACCATTGAGAAGGTGGTGTTAAACCAATCTCAGACTCTGTTAGGGACCCTTGGTCCAGAGTCAGCGAAGCTTCCAATAGACCAAATATGACTTTGGTTTTAGAAGTCAAGAACAGCAATATGTAAGGGGGCCATGCCTGGGGACTTCTGTCTGAGAGGCTCTGACTGAATGGGGAGCTTTAGGTCACTCAGTTCAATGAGTGAGCATATGCTGTTTGCCTAATAGGCATTTGGCCACATCTTAGGAGAAGAACTGGATGAAAAGGGCTGTCTGATGAGTCAGGGAAGCCCCATGTCGAAGGTACTAGACATCACAGGGAACAGAGGGAGACAAGGTTGGGATGGTCACAGAATTAGCACCTGGAACTGGTGACTGAGGTTGGGATACATTCTAAAATTCTCGCTATGACATCTGAGCTTAGACTCCCAAGAATGCAAGCAGAAGGTAACTGCAGTTGCAGAAGGATGTTTAACCACAGGACTGTGTGCCCCTGAGGTTCCAGGCAGGTTTGCAACTGGGGATGGATTGCCGGGAAGTACGGAAAGAGCTTTGCTCCTGCCAATTGCCCTCCTCCAGCCTGATTCGGCAGAAGGCCTTCTCGCTCCAGATTGGTGCTGGCCAGGTCTTGACGTGTTCACCAGTCAAGTGTCACGTGGACTCACTGGCCTGGAACCCCACTATAGAGTCAGGAGAATGGAGGGGCCTCTTTTCATGCCTCCAGCATGAGGCCATTGTAGACTCTGCATGATATTCCAGAAGGACAAATGACCATAAAGATGGAAATGAGAGACATGAGCACAGAGGAGGACATTCATTAGGACCTCAGAACAACCCCATCTTTAGTACAAAATAGCCTGATGGAAACTCCATCGTGAAGGCAATTCATATTTCTTTGGCTTTTGGGTCTTTGTATCTCCAGTCAATCTATCTGTAGGTTGTCTCTGCCCACAGAGGGTGAACCATCTGATAGATATAGACAGGGTAGTGCAGGGCACCATCTGGCATGGGTGTCAGAGGGAGAGCCTGGATACAAATCCCCAGTCCTTCACTGATCACCTCCATGACCTTGGGCGGAACTTAAGGTGGGCTTTAGTTTTCCATTCTGAAGGAGAGGAGTAATAATATTTTCTCACAATGTTGATGACTAAGTAAATGCTCAACAATGAGCAACAATTGCTTTTAATAACTGTATTTATTCCTGATGCTGACAACACTGATATATTTAGGCACATCATACATGATCCACTGAGCTTTTATTTACTATGAAGCTTGCCAATTTTTTTCCTTTAAGGGACCAGAGACTAAATATTTAAGTGCTGAAGGCTGTGTACTGCTGCGTCGCTCAACCCTGCCTGTCCAATGGGAAAGCAGCACAGACATCATATGCACTGCACGGGTGGCTGTTTCCCAAGACAGAGATTTTACAAAAACAGGCACAGACAGCTGATCTCTGTTTTGAAAAGACGTACCTAGAATATTGCCCCACAAAGGGCTAATGATTATTGATACTGTACATTCTTGGAATGAACTTGAGTGTCTTGGGCAAGGCTTACGAAATGTTTCTAATTTTGTCCTTAACCTTCGTGTCTGCCCTGCTGTGTTATATTTAATGAGTAGGATGACACTCATCTACTGGCGGTCCCAGTGTCTGTCTGGGAAGTGGCAAAGGAGCCAGCTTGAGAGCTTTCAACAGGAGATAAAAGAGTGACCGAGAAGCATGGGTCTCGGTCAGGTCTGTGGAGAGTCTGGCATAGAGAGACGCTTGCCAGAATGTGTGATGCAGAGACACTGTGTTTCTGGTTGCATCCTTTCCAAAGGGGTTTCCTCCTCCCCGTGGGTCTGGGAAATTCACGAGAGCTCTGGAATTTGACACCATTTGTCAAGCAATGGAGCTAGCTGCCTAGCCCAGCCTGGGGCCCTAGGAAGAGTCTCATGTGCTCCAAGACCACCCAGGGATGCGAGTTCTCTGCTCTCTGTCCTGTCTGGATTCTCATTCTTTTGCAAGCCTTTCTCTTGACTCTGTTCTCATGTTGATGGAGGGCAATCCTGTACAGCTGGAGGACACTGGCAGCCATAGACCAAGATTAGGTTTCCTCAGAATTGGGTGTGGGTTTACAATCTGTTGGTGAGTGTTTTCTTGCCCAGCAGTTAATATATATAAACAAGGGTGTGGAAAACACAGCCCGTTTTTAAGGTGCTTGCAGCCTGCTGAGGAGCCAAGACAAACACCTGTAAAACAAATGGAAGGCCGGATAAGACAGAGCATAGTTTGTGTGTGAGCAAGACGTTAAACTCCAGATGCTCCTAGGCACGCAGGGGCACAACTTCTCAATACCCATCCTAAATTGCAAATATCTTAAGACAGAGCCATTTGTGGTAGCACTGACCTGGAATTCCAGTACTTAAGAGGCTGATGGAGAAGGATCAGGAGTTTGAGTCTAGCCTGGGCTATATAGCTACGTAGTGAGATTCTGCCTGGAAACAAGCAAGCAAGCAAGCAAGCAAGCAAATGGTTGCTCATCATTTCCTAGCCATGCAATATGTTAAAGAGCCATGACTGTCTTCTTGGTTATCCCATAGTTGATAGGGAGCTATAGCTCATTGTGGCCACCCTCCATCTTAAGAGGGAATCACACTCAGTAGCCTAGGGAAAAACCAAAATTCTAAGCTCAAAGTCAGACTTCTACTGAATGTGTTTTCTTCTAACCATCAGTTGTCAGGGATTTTATGGAATGCTATTCATAGTTTCAAATTGATAACATCACTTTCAATTAGTCATTTAATACCCAGTCCACTTACACAGCATTGGCACCCAAGCAAACTTCTTGCATGGCACATGGGAGACATTTTCTTATTTTGTACATATTATATGTCCATGTATACACTCATATATAAATATGTATGCATACATATATGTGCATACATAGATATGTATTTATGTGTATATATATGTATATATAAAATTTTCCCTTCTATTTTCCCTCTCTGTTATTCTGTGTCCCAAGTGATCCTCAGTGCTCTTCCAGTACACAATGCATTCTTGTACTTTAATCTCAATTTTTCTGTCTGTGGAGTATTTTTTTAACTTTAGCGATCATGTGGTTTATTTCCAAGACATCTAATCGGTTCCTAATTTTTGTTCTTTTCACTTCCTGTCTTATTTATCTTTGTTTTTATTGTCTGTATTGGTGGTTTTCTTTCTTTCTTTTTCTTCGATTTTTGAGATGGGATCCTACTATGTAGCCTTGGCTGACCTGGAATCTTTTGTGTAGCCTCTCCTAATCTCAGGCTTGTGGTGATCCTCCTGCCTCTGCTTCCTGAGTGCTAGAATTATAGGCATGCATCTCCATGCCTGATGCACATATATACTGATCATACACTTTGTTTATTTGTGTGTCTTTGTGCCATGTGTATATGCACAGTACCTGAATGTGTGGAAGTCCAAAGACAACTTTCAGGAATTGATTCTCTTCTTCTACCACATGAGTCCAGGGGACTCAAGCCATATCTTCAGGCTTGGTGACAGGTGCCTTTTCTCTCTGAGCTATCCTGTTGGCTTATATATTGTTGTTTTCATAAGAAGCAATTATTTCTTCATTTTCTTGGAGAATGTCCTTATTTCAAAGTAAATATGGGCCTCGTCTGCAGGAATCCAAGTTCTTGTTGTGACAGTTTTCACAACTTGGATTTAGCATATTTCTTTGAATACATCTGAATCTCAGCATTTGGATTTCTCTGGGATTGGAGGGTTGTTTTGATTTGTGTGGCATGCTCATGACTTCCAGTTATAGTGATTTAAATTGGAGCCAGAACTGAAAGCATTTGTGAAACATTCTTAGGACAGAATCTTGGGGGTTTTTTGGAGGGGGGTTAATGTATTTTTTATTTGTCATTTACGAAGTTTAACACAGGATGTCTCAACTTCAGGACTATTGGCAGAGTGGGGTAATTTAGTGTTGTTAAGAGCTCTTGACTTCCTTGTATAGTGTTTAGCAGACTATTTTGGTCTCTGTCCAGTAGGTGCCAGCTCCCGTTGTAACAGACAAAAATGCCTCTGACATTGCCCAGTGCCTGGTAGAGCACGGAGAGCACATTTCACTTTAGTCAACACGCCATCAGCAAAGAGTAGTGATCTCATAGAATCCTCAACCGAGGAAAGATGGGGCAGGAGAGGTCTTCCTCTGAGAAGAGTATCTCCATTGGTCATCTAGTGCCAAAGGGCCAGCCCTAAACTCATACAGTCAGTTAACATTGTTCAACAGGTTATATTTGAGAATATGGGTGTACACAAGAACACACATACACACATGCGTGCACGCACACACACTCACGTGCATATGCACACACCGACACACCCTTGCAATAACAGTTGCTGAAAAAAGAGGCCAGGATTTGAAGGAGAGTAGGGAGGGGCCTATGATGCAATCTTAAACATAAAGAAGAGAGGCTGGGTGGTGGTGGTGCATGCCTTTAATCCCAGAACTCGGGAGGCAAAAGCAGGCAGATCTGTGAGTTCAAGGCCATTGTGAGCTACAAAGTTTCAGGACAGCCAGGCCTATTACATAGAAAAATCCTGTCTCAAAAAAAACCAAATAAATGGATAGAAAACAAAAAAAGGAGAGGAAAAATACACCCAACCAAAACAGTGATCTTAAAAACTGTAGCAGTGTTTGCAAAACACTCCACTAATATTTAACCATTTTGTTTAGAATTGACTTGCATTTCATTTTAGATAATACATGCAAGAGTCTTGGTTTTACCAGGTGGCCACAGGGAGAGCTATTGGGAGAGCTAGATCTTAATTCCTCATGGTCTTCCTTTCATACTGGCTTTTAAAATCTCAGCTTTTTACTGTTTTCTCAATTTTCCGGACGATCTTTGTTCCACCGCTAGCTGTTTTCAACCATTTACCTTTAACACATCTTTGCAAAGTATTCATCCTGGGGTCTATGGAAACTGCCGGCTTCCCACTCATATTTAATTGTTTCTTATGATGCCTCATTACATTGAGTGAGCATATGATCAAGTTTGACTCTCAAGAATAAATTTGTGGATAATCAGAGTCAATTCCCAGAGTAAACTTCTCTTGGAGACATCAGTGCGCCTGTAGGTGACCAGAGTTGTGGAGGGTTCTGGGCCCCATGGCCCCAGTCAATATGCTGTGCAGAGTTGATGGGCGGTGCTGTAGAAAGTCTTACAGCCAGTAGTTACCCGCCTACTGGGGCATGGCCTCTTATACTATTTATGCCAATGTAGAGCATACGTCAGGTCTCTTTTCTGGCTGCGGGATTCGGTTTCTGATCTCCGTTCCAGCAGAAAATTCTGATTTGTGAGTCTACCCCTAAATAAATAACCATCTATTTCTCAATTCTGAGCTAGTGTGGGATTTCTTTAAAGCATTCTTCTTCGGGGCAGTACCAAGTCAACTGTCCAGTTATATTTCTATAGCTCTGTTGAAAGTCTTTATGACCAAGAGAACATCAAGTAAAAAGGTCCTAAAGCAGATAAAGGCTCACAGGTACAGAAAGACCTGTGATTGAATCACAATAAATGAGGGGAACACAGAGTTGGGGAGTCGAAGTGGAAGGAGATGGGTCTAGCTGACCTTTTCAGTCTAGGACTGTTAAGAACTTGGGGTTTCATGCTGCAGACATTGGGAAATGATAACATATGAGAGGGTGTCTGTTCATGTGGTAACCACTCCCTCTTTGTCCCCTGACACTCTGTGAATCTCAACAAGGGGAAGTGACAACACGTTCTGAGGGACTGAAATAAAATGTTTTGCACAATTAAACAGGTTGGTTGTATGTGCATGCATGTGAGTACATGCTTGAACACTCAGGAGTGTGCATATTCCTGTATGCATGATAAAATCAGTTTCAGGGTATTAATGAAATCTCAAAGATAACATTCCTTGAAGTATCTTCTCCCCATCATAGAAAAGGCAAATGCAAGGCAGCTGTTGACCAACATGAAGATGTCAGCTGTCTGGAAAGGGTTGGGGCTTCTGAGCACATCTGCTCCTGCCTCCCCCTGTCCTAGTGGGCAGTCCAGCTGAAATCCTTGCTCAGGGCTGGAGTTCTCAGGAGCTGACGCATGTGGAGGACAGGACCAGAAGGGACATGTCCCCTACACTTTGAAGGGAAAGAAGACAAGGAATTAGTTTCCACTTCTCATTGCCTATGCTCACTATACAAAGCACCCGGCCAGGAATGTCTCCAACTTCAGGCTCCATGGCAAGACCCTCTTTCCTGTGCCAATAGTTGGTGGTTATGATAAGCATCAACTCTGTCCCATGCCACTTCGTGGTGACCCATTTTGCAGTTGCCCAGCAACCAAGGAAGTATTGGATATAGAATCCCATGAGTGGGGCCAGAGTGCTTTTGGCCCAGTTTCCCTCCCATTATTCTCCTGTCATCTCCGTCCCAGTTGCATTAATCCCTGGGCACTGTGGTCACTGACAGCTCTGGCCCCCAGTTGCTACACTCTTTGTTTTGACAGTTACAGAAGGACTTCAGTTTGACCCACCAGCTGGAAACCCCAGTGTGAAGGGAGGGGGGAAGGGTGTGGAAGCCCTGGAGACAGCACCTGCCTTGTGCTCCATCTTTCAGGAGGAACTCTGTCCACCTTGCAGTTCAGGGTGCCAGCCTGAGGGGCAGACCCTGGTGGTTACTGCTCAAGGGCTGAGAGCAGAAATATCCCATGGCTGCCCCTGATGTCGAGGCTGTGGGAGAGAATGATTTAAAGAGATGGAGAGAGGCCATTTGGCTGCCCCAAATCTGATCTACTTTTCTCTCCCATAAATCCAGCGTTCCCATAAATCCTCGCCCTCTCCCATCCCACCCATGCTCAGTTCCTCTGTTTTTTTCCCCCTACCTCTTCCTCATGAAAATAAATGAGTCACACTCGGTCATCTTGTGCCCATGTTTTATGCCTTGTAGCTCAGGGCTATGGCTGGGAGGTGGTTCACCAGAAAAGGTTATTTTCTCTCTGGCACTTTGGCTGGCAACTCTTTGTTTCGGTACCAGGTGGCCGTTACAGATATTTCTTTATTCATAGGTATCCACCAGAGCTGAAACAATCATCACATCAAATTACAGGTTTGGGAAGCAGGGGATGTCACTCAGTGGGCAGGATGCTTGCCTGGTATCCACAACACCTTGGGGTCAACCCTCAGCAGTACACATAAGACCAAGCATGGTCGAGCATGGTTGTAATATTAGGACTTCTGAGGTGGAAGCAGGAATTCAGGATCATTTTCAGCTGTATAGCATAAAACTTTGTCAAAAAACAATAAGGATTAGGTCTGGTAAAAGTATCTTTCAGTATTTTTGTTAGTAGGCCATTTAATTGAACATTGTTTCCTGGTGAAATATTTTAAATGTTTTAAAGAAGAGAAGGTGATGCTGATTGAAGTTGGGGTGGGGTTTGAGATGAGGAAGCCATACTTGTTTTGCTGGCCCTGGAGACATGCCTGCCAAACTCTGAGGTACTCCTCTGAATCTCAGCAAAGGGTTGCTCAGGTCCACAATGCTTCCCATCACTTAGACTGTGTGAAAACATGGACTGGTTCTCAAACAGGTTCAGCCTCAGTTTCTCCAGCTACAGAAATGTGCAATGGGGAACCAAAGCGGTGGATAGGCTTTTCATGCTCAGCAGCCAACACCCCTGATGTGTAGTGGTAACTGAGAAGCTGGAGAGGCATACTTGCTACATTCTTTGCAGGTTCATGCCACTGCAGTATGAGAATCCAAAACAATGGGCAGATTTCAGCACTTGAGGCTGCAGCGGATGGAGAACCATCTCTAGTTAGGGAGGCCTCGCAGCACTTGTGTGGCAGGACATTTTGTCTGAATCGCCACAAAAGGCCAGCTATCTAAGAGAGTGTAAACCAGTCTCTCGTAACTTTAGATTCGCAATGACCTAAGATCCGCCGGCTGGTTTTATCCTTATTTCTTGAATAATGAGTGGACACAACTTGGTGCATTTGTCTGATGACCTTAAGACAGTTATAGGAGGCTTGGAAATGTGTGGGCCTACCTGCGTGGGCTTCTCCTTTAGCATAGGGCTGTTTCTTGAACAGACCATCCTTCATCTTGGACAACATTGCCCATCCTCAGGATGGCTGTTCTGGATTGTTTCTTTTTGTGCGCGGCTGTGAAAATAAGCGCCATGACCAGAAGCTAGGTGTAGAGGAATGAAGGCGTAAATCATAAAACAATCCTGCACCAGTATGAAATTGTAATTAATAAAATGGTTATTTATTTAAAGTGAGAAAACTTACAGATCACTGTCCCAGACAACAGCCCTCTGCGCAATCAGGAATGAAGTCTAACAGCCGGAGACTGGAAGCAAGAGAGAGTGAGCACACAGCTGCCTCTGCTTTTTTAAAACTAAAGACACCACGCCCCAGTGGGCTGGTATCTTAAAGGCTATTGGCTGAAGGAGCAGAAGTAGCTCCCGCAGCAGAGGAAAGGCTTTAATTCACCTTACCAATGACAGTCAATTATGGAAGTCAGAGCAAGAACTCAACTTCAAGACAGGAGCTTGAAGCAGAGACCATGGAGGATGCTGCTCACTGGCTTGCTCCTAAGCTCACATGCAGCTGTTTTCCTTACAAGACCGGCTGCCCAGGGATGGCACCACCCACAGTGGGCTGGACCCTCTGACATCAGTTGATAATGAAAAAAATGCCACACAGACACACCCACAGGCCAATCTGATGGAAGCGATTCCTCAGTTGAGGTCCTGCTCTTCCTGGGTGTGTCAAGTTGACAATCAAGATGAGTTATCACAGTAGTGCCTTGTTCACTGTCCTTGTACACACTGGGAAAGTTAGTTTTGGTACCACACTTTCCTTCTGGTGCAGAGAGCCCCACCTTGGTGGTGTATGCTCTTTTTGCTGTATTCATCTTCATGGAATAAGAAATGGTCAGATCTGTACTTCTCTCTTGGTCACACTTGGGCTTGCAATCCCTATAGGGCAGAGTCATAGCATCTTGGTAGAGTGACCCCCATTGGCTAACCACCTCCTCCTGCACTGAGACTTAGTAGCTGTCTACCCTGTCTTGCATGCATATAAGGCTTCCATCTGCTAACTTCAACCCTACTTTCCCCCTAGAACTTCTGCTAGCCCTTTGGTTGCAGAACACAGTGACTACCCAAGCGCTCACCCTTCTCTGTCAGTACAGCCTCTTTCACCATTAAGACACAAGGTCTCCCAAGGATGGCATTATGACATTGCCTGACTTCTGGACTGTCTAGTGATTTGCAGGGATAAAGCAATTTGTGTGGTGCTGTTCAGTGTACTGTATCAGAGGGACTTGTTCTGTAAGGGGAACTTTATGATCAGGGATCTTCCATGCCTTCTGTCTCATAGCTTTGTTCCCTGCCACTCATACTGAGGGAAGCTTGTGGATGGGCAATAAACATAGGTTAAAGTCACTGGCCTGAGCCTGGGATATGGGGCTTTCCTTTGACAGGAATCAAAACGCTGAATGAAAAAGGGCCTCAGCAGCGTGCTTTGCCTTCATGTTTTAAAATAGATCATATTCATCATTGGTCCAGAAGGAAGTGGTAACAGCTTCACCAGCTGGAGAAGAGAGCTCTTTGTCCTCTGGTTGCTAAAAACTGATGATGTTGTGTGGTTCTCAGGCCCTGAAGGATCCTACCTTGGCTGCCAGGAAGGATTTCCAGAGGGAGGCTGAGCTGCTCACTAACCTGCAGCATGAACATATTGTCAAGTTCTATGGGGTGTGTGGTGATGGGGACCCACTCATCATGGTCTTTGAATACATGAAGCATGGAGACCTTAACAAGTTCCTCAGGTAAGCAAGAGTGGACAACATGCCCCACCCTGTCCCAGTGAGCCTTTGGGGTTTCTCTGTGACCAGAATTCATACTTGCCACTATGAACTCAAGTCTGAGGATAACAAACCAAAAGCAATGCCCTTATTTTCCTTCTACTCTCTATTCTATCTCTATCTATCTATCTATCTATCTATCTATCTATCTATCTATCTATCTATCTATCTATATCTATCTATCTAATTTATATCTATATATCTATCTCTATCATCTATCTCTATCTATCATCTATCTCTATCTATCTACCTATCAATCATATCTATCTATCTATCTATCTACCTACCTATCATATCATGCCTATCTGTCTATCTATCTATCTATCTATCTATCTATCTATCTATCTATCTATCATATCTATCTATCTACCTACCTATCATATCATGCCTATCTGTCTGTCTGTCTATCTATCTATCTATCTATCTATCTATCTATCTATCTATCTATCTACCTATCTATCTATCATATCTATCTATATTTGTCTATCTTTCTTTCTATTTATCTTCATCTATCATCTACCTATCTATCTATCATCTATCTATGTATCTATCTATCTACCTACCTATCATCTATCTATAGATCTATCTCTATCTCTTATGTTCTGTGATTTCAAGCGTGCACACCTGTGACTGGTTTATGTGGTCCTCAGGATGGAACTGAGGGTTTTATGTATGCTAGGCAAGCACTTTATCTCCAGACCTAACGCTTTAATTCTTATGAGTTGCCTCCTTTCCGGCGAGACTTAGAATTTTGTATTCACAGTGAGACACCTGTACTTTTCTTCTTGGCTCTCAGATGGACTGAGAAGAAGAGTAAGGCCTGGGGTATATCCTATGAGGATCCCAGGTTGAGACTCACAGCCCTGGTTTTAGGGCTATCTGCCCTCTTACCCTAGTGTGGGAAATGTTTTAGGTGTCTCACTTGTCAAGTGAGATTAGTATGTTATATCTTTAACCTGCTCCCTTCCCCTGATCAGAGACTTTTTGATGATGAATGTGAAGGTATCGAATTATAAACTCAACAGAAAGCAGAGGTAATTGATAGAGAAAGGGCATTTTGTATTCAGGTAAATTCTATTTGTCAGCATTCAGACTTTGAGAAAGGAAAGGGTAGAGTCAGACTTGGAAAGAGTCTTCAGATCTCTCCTTGTGAGTCAGGGGTCCAAATAACCACCTCAGAGATGCTGAGAAAACCCACTAGATTCTCTATATCTCTGGAACTTGAATTCAGAATGAAATTGATTCCTCGAGAACTCAGTCTTCAGCATAAGAGAGATGGAGGCTTATCTTAATTATAAATGGATCAAGTTATGACCGCTTCATGGAGTAGTTGCTAGAAGCATTGTGTGGCAATGTGCATATGGATGCATTTTGTATGCAGCAAGGAACTGAACCAATGGTGGCTATTGTAAAAGTCACTTCTATTATTATTACATTATAAAATCGATGAGTTGAGAGCTTCTAGCTGGTTCTCTGTCTTTGTATGCACAATCTCCCTCATCCTGTACTTTCACTCCTCTGCCCTATTTTACATCACAACACATTCTCCAGAGATACAGCTGATTCTCCAGTCCCAAGTACAACCAGAAGGGCTCAAAGACTCCCAGCTCCTGTGTATTTCTTTATTCCAAGGAAAGATGAGGAATACAAAACAGAGGAGAGGGGAAGGGGGAGAAGCAAAAGTAAAGACCAGGGCAGGAGAAACACAAAGTTTAAGAAAAAAAAAACACAAGGCAAAAGAAATGATCTCTTACCATTGTGACCAACTATTTGACAAGAGGCCCCTGAATCACAGTTTGAAGGGATGCCGTTCATCACAGCAGAAGACATGGTGCTGGCACATGGGGCCGTATCATATCTAAAATTAGGAGTAAGAGAGTTTGGACCAAGAAGAGTTTGGGATGTAAGCTGAATGATACCCTCATGCCAGCGACCTACTTCCTCTACCAAGGGTTTGCTTCTCAAGGGTCCCTCACCTCCTAAAAAGGTCCCTCATTCGAGACCATATATTCTGACCGTCTCTTGAAAGCACTTTACATTTGAGCTGTAGCAGATACATGTGGCAAGAAGTTGTGTCTGCAAGGAATTCCTCACCCCTTCATTCTCCAAAGCAGGAATGCAAGAAGAATGTAGTGATACTTCTGTGTCTGTCTCTGAAGTCTCTTCCCGAAGATAGCAAGGGGATCTTTTCAAATTAAGGCCAACAGTCGCTCCAGGTATTCTGTGGCAACTGCTGTGCAGAATTCCAGGGCTGGTCCAGATTCTCACCTGTTTTTCTAGGCTCTGTTAGTCAAGGCCAAGCTTTTCCAAAGCTCTAGACTGAAAGCCTGGGTCACATCAATCCTTGCTTGTAGTAAGAGGCGCAGGCTGTGTTCCCAGCACCCGGCTCCCAGCCCCAGAACAGGGCCCCTTGTTCCCTCCAGCCCTGCTAGCTTAACTCCCGAAATAATTACACAGAAACTGTGTCCATTGAAATACTGCCTGGCCCATTATCTCCAGCCCCTTATTGGCTAACTCTCACATATTTTAACCCATCTCCATTAATGTGCATCGCCACTTGACTGTGGCTTACTGGCCTGAGTCTAATTAGCATCCGTCTCGGGCAGGAGAAACATGGCATCTACCTGTCTGTCCTTCTTCCCAGAATTCTGTTCTGTCTACTATGCCCACCTAAGGGCTGCTTTATCAAAAGGCCAAGGCAGTCTCTTTATTCAACCAATGAAAGCAGCAGAAATACAGAAGGACCTCCTACACCACTTGCTAGGAGTGGGCTTGCAGTCTTCTTTCCAAAGTGCCCCATGCTTGACCCCTGGAGTCAGTTCTACCTGCTAACATGTCTCCGGGTTAGTGGAGTTTAGGGCCGGCAGGAGTGTATCCTGATGTACTGGAGTGGGAACTGGCCTCCTGCCACACCCCTGGCTAGCTGATTTAGTTGCTTTCCTAAGGAGGGAGGGGCAAAGCCCACCAAAGATAATAAACAGACTGGGTTCCTATTTAATGGCACTTTTCAGTGGAAATTGGAGAAGCAGTAAAGTAGGCGGGGGCTTTGCTGTGCTCCAGGGCTCGTTGGTCCTCCACTTTGTAAATAAGGGCCCCGGTGTGGTTATGGCTCATTGGACTTTCTGCAGGAAAGAGTGAACACTGAAAGTGACTGACCTGACAGGACAGGGTGTTATCATAACACACACAGGCTTGATTTTCACGTGGGAGGGAGTGTTGGGCTCCCAAGGAGGCAGAGGGTTTCTTCACCCTGCCTTGCTTTTGGTGTTGTGGAGTGGTTGGAAGTGCAGAGCAAGCCTTATATCACTTACAGCTGGGGGTTGTGGATTGCCTATCAGCAGTATTGGCACCGGGAGCTTGTCAGAAATGCAAATGAAGAGCACTGCATAGCCAATCAAAACTCCAATGGGCAAGGCCTTAAGCTCTCTTTAAAATCCTTCTTATACCCCTTTTGGCAGCTTTTACAGGTAAAAGCTTATTTATAGTCATAGATAAAATTCACAGCATGTCTATTGGCTACCATATAGCTATTCTGAAATATCTAGGACTTTGGTTGAGCTTTCTAATCATTTTGTACTTCAACTTAAAAAAATCAGAGTATGAAGATTAAATGAATGTGTTTAAAACTATCAGAATAACATTTAACATATACATACAGTAAGGGTTAGTGGTTATCTTATTAATTATTCTAGAATAAGCACCTAGCATCTGAGAAGAATTAGGTGGTAGTTAGTAAATGAGGTTTGTTCCCTCCTCCAGCTGAGTACATCTGTGTTATCTTAGTGGGGATCTTATAGTTTCACCCATAGCCACACTTACTAGAAATAAGCACCAGTAGCCCGGAAAGGAGATTTCCTTCCTTTCTGCAGGACATTCAAGAGCACTGAAAACCACCAAGTCTTTGCCTTTGATCTATTGAGTTCTCTCTGCTCCATCTCTCTTCCCCCTCTTTGCAGGGCCCATGGGCCAGATGCGATGATCCTCGTGGATGGGCAGCCACGCCAGACCAAGGGGGAGCTGGGGCTCTCACAGATGCTCCACATCGCCAGTCAGATTGCCTCGGGCATGGTGTACCTGGCCTCGCAGCACTTCGTGCACCGGGACCTGGCCACTAGGAATTGCCTGGTTGGAGCTAACCTACTGGTGAAGATTGGTGATTTCGGCATGTCCAGGGATGTTTACAGTACTGATTACTACAGGGTAAGGAGACCTTCCCAGCTGCAGGACTCCATTTCCAAGCTAGTGCCTTGCTTATATGTCTGTCATTGTTCATTGACCCTGTCACTATGGTGCACGTGTATGCACACGCATGCTCACATATGCCCTCAACAGTTATCTTTCAGCCACTCCTGCATCTTGGCATATCATGGCAGGCCATTTCTCCTTCCTCTTTGACATTAGGCTGGACTCTGTCTATACATTGCAATAACCTGCACATTATGATCGTACTGAATCACTGGTCATTCTTTATGCAAACAGAGTTGGATACCTATAACCTACAGCTCTATGTTCAAGTGAACAGCCAGGCAGTCTAACTTGGTGCTTTGTCAGTATTCCAACCCATCCCCTGACCTAGCCTCACTCACAACATATTTTATTCTCTGAAATTACCTCATGATTATGTGAGGGTGATCTCGTTTCCAAAGGCAGATCTTTCTGGAAAATTAAACCCAAAGTAAACTAGAAGGGGTCAGTACATTGCTAAACATAATTCTACTGGCCTTGGGAAAAAAAGAGTCAATTTCTGGCTCTGAAGAAAGGCTGGCCCTGAAGAAAGGCTGATTGTAAAAAAGTTTCATTTGCATACAGTTATCTATCTCCCACTGTAAGATCCTTACTTTCAGTTACGGGGAATGTCCTTATCACACAACATTGAGTTTTTGTATGTTATTATGGCCATGCTAAAGGTGAATGGCCGTGAATGTCATTTGTCCCAGAAAGAAAAACATGGGTACAACTTGATGCCTACAGATGGGGTCATGTCTGCAAACTGATTGGGAGACACCTCCTTCTGCCATAAGGAAGAGGAATGTTGCCTATTGTGACGCTTACCTGTAATCTCTATATTTGAAAGGTTGAAGCAGGTGGATCTAGAGGTTAAAGTCAGTCGGCAGAGAGACATCCTGTCTCAGAAAAAATATAAGAAGGAAAAAAAGTTAAAATAGGGAAGACTTACTTTGGGAACGTTGACAAAGGGAGGAGTTTAGATTTGTGGTATAGGAGACAGAAGGACAATATTGTGCAGCAGAGACTGTCTTCTTCTGTCCCGTGAACAAAATTACCACAAACCACGGAAATATGATACGAGAATACTTCTCCAAGTTCCAGAGGTTCGGGCAGCTTTCATGTCTGGTAAAGGCTGACTCTGTGGTTCATAAATGGTCTTTTTGTTGTGTTCTCCTGTGGTAGAAAAGGCAAAGGGTATGTCTCCTTATGGTTCCTCTGTGAGATCACTAAATCTAATGAAGGCTAATGATCTAATGACCTTTTAAAAAGTTCTATTTCCAGTCCTTCTCCTAATATCATTACCTGCCATTCTTCTGCTATGAACCAAATGTTTGTTTTAGCTTGGGGACTAAGGAAACATAAAAATCAGTTCATAGCAGAATGGAAGCCAATTGTCTAGTCATGGTAGGAAACAAATTATCATATTGTGAAGTACGATGATCCTGTTGCCTGATCTTGGTAAACCAGGAGGCTGGAATTTGGGGCTAGCAAGTACATACATTCTTGTTAGATTTATTTGGATACTCCTGGTGACGTTGTGATATGTGAATGTTCCTCAGGTATGGATACTGATTACTCAAGGAGCTTCAGTTTAGTAACAGTGCAGAAGAAAGTGGGATGTTTTAGAAATGCCCTTTATAACCTCAGAGTGTCTTGTTCATGGTTCAGCCAAACGATGGCAAACCATGTGCTATCATGAACACAAAGGAGGCAAAATAAACCAAAGCTGGAAAAAGCAGCCTGTCCCCAGCAAACAGGCTCGCTTTAGTCAACCATCCTACCAAGTATCCCCAGATACAGGAAAGGGAGCATGGTGTGGCACACCCACAGGTTGATGGTCAGAGAAGACCTATTGGGATGTACAAAAACATAGTCTTCAGCATCTAGACCTTTCTCCCCACCAGGCATATCCAAAGCTTGGGTGTGGTTACTAAGGACATTCATGGGTCATAGAGCCTAGCTGAAGTCATTTAATTGTCTTCTATTCTATAGAGTGGGGTTTTTTGTCTTGCCTGGCTAAATTCAGATATATAGTGGTGCTGATGATAGTAAGGGATGGCTTGCTGGTTTTTATTTGTCTCTTTCTGTGCAGGGAAGATGTTTAATTATAATTCCTTGGTCTCTATGGACTCTACCAGATCTTAGGAGACCATATCAGACCAGAATATACAAGTTTAGCTTTGAAACTGGCTTCTTGGGTTGCATTTAATATTTCTCCTTTGGTCTAAAGGTTAAAAAAAGCCATGAAAAAGAACACTATTCAAACGGTACACCTTCACCATTGCTTTAACAACCATGAGCTGTACTCTAGCTCATGGCAAAGCATTGAGGAGTAGACCTAGGTCATTTCTTTGGGTGTCAGGACATAACTTAAGGATGTGAGATCAATGGGAATTGTACACAGTCTAGGTATCTTGAATTCTCTCTTCATAAGCTCCAAGTCAAGCTGTTAGCTGAGACTTGATGACTTGAAACTGTATGTCATTGGTTCCAGGAAAGCATGAAAGGAAGGAGGATAGTTATTTTCATGAAAGTGGCCACTCTCAAAAATCAGATTGGCTCATCTCTCTCTACTTGGTTACTTACAATGCCTTGATGTATGCTTAGACCCCTCCTCCTTCCCCAAATCTTTTGAAAAATGAAAGACAGGAGTACATATACCTGAGGTCACAAAAATGTCCCTAAAGTCTTATCCCCTTTGGAAGATATTGGTGTTACTAAAGAATTCTTGGATTTGGAGCCAATGTCAGCTCTGTTTACTCTTTAATGTTCAGCCGCCATCAGCACCATGTGCTCACTGCCTCTGTTCAATTTTCTTATTTTGAAAATTAGGAGAAAAATATTTACCCAGCGGAGGTATGTTTATGTTAAGCAAGTTAGTTTGTGCAAAGAGCCTGTAACGCAATACTTGCTAGACAAACTATTGCTTTTACTGCCTCCTCAGCACCCCTCACACCCAAAACAAGAACACTGGAGATATAGTCTCATTCACAGATGGGATTCTTGGATCAGAAAGTGGAACTTCTGACCACTGGAAAATAAACTAGGCTCATAGAGCTGCCCCAAAGGAGTGGGGTTAAGATGATCACCTCAAGGAAAATTCCTTCCCGAGGTTTCAACTTCCATAGAAATTGTGAGGGGTCATCAGTATTGCCCTTCTTCTGGCAGGCATTTATATGTTCTTGCTTCCAAATCATAGAGCTCTGCCTATGTTTGAGAGATTTATGTAAGACGTTCTTGTTCAGTATACACTGGCTAAGGCCCCAAGGAATGTGGTGATTTATCAGATAGACAGAACACTATAAGGATGCTCTCTGTAACCTGGGTATAATTTCTGCCACTCTACTATGCTTGATTACGAGAACTGAGAACTTGCTGACTACTCAACTTGCTAACTAATGCAGATAAACACAGAAAATTTAGGTGTGGTGTGTGTGTGTGTGTGTGTGTGTGTGTGTGTGTGCGTGCGCGCGCGCGTGCGTGCATGTGTGCGTGCATGCGCACATGTGCATCCATGAGCAGGCCTATGTGAATGTATGCGTTTGCTCACTCTGTGAAGACTCTAGAGTGTACACAGAAGGAGGTCAGGAGGAGAGGCAAAGATAAGGTCCTTCTTATAGGTTTCCCCTTTCATTTTTAATTTCTTAAAACAAAGAGGCGCCATCTGGCTCATACATAAATGGTATGCAAATGATTTACAAAGGTGAACTGCCAAATTTCCTGTTACACATTTAGATTGAAAAAACAAACATGCCCGCATCGAGTCAGTGGAGCAATTTCTTCTCTTCTTACAACAGGCTGGATGGCAGCCACCCTTTCCTCCTGTGGCTCACTGATGCTTCCAAGAGGGCCTGTAAACGGGCTTTGACAAAGGTTCATTTGCAGATAGCACGCTCCCCTTCTTAGATCTTCAGAGAACTCAGAGACATTGGCGATCAGATGTAGCGTTAAATAAAATTGCAGAGATCCCGAAAAGGAGCAGGCTGCGACTTCAGAGCAGGCAGTTGGTGGAGATCTGGAAGGGACTGAAGTGGAGGGGGGATAGATGCTATGATTCAGAGAGCCCAACGTGGGCTCACTCTGCTGCCCCTGTGCTTAGCTGCATGCCTGGCACTCTGTAGAGTCAATGGAATTATCGGTGAAGGAAAACATGTGTGTTTAAGGTTAAGCAGGAAATGGATCAGACCAGAGAGGAGCCCACGGGCAGTCAGACACCCAGCACTCTGATGTTATCCTTTGGCGATCCAGATCAAGCCTTTTCTAAACAAGTGGATGCAGCATTTGGGAAGAATGCCCTGAGGAGGCAGGCGAGGAGTGACCTGAATTGTCTGAGTATGGGGTATGTGCTCTAGATTAGAAGTGAGGTTCTAACCATAAAGTAGACCGCTCTGATAGCTGCTAATATGGCACGAGGTTCCAAGCTGAGAGTTCTGGGACCAACTTCTCCACAACTCTTAGACATGCTAAGAATAGTAATCTACAGAACATGGGACTAATTGATAGCAAGATGATCTGGAGGTAGATATTATTTATTTATTTTATATTATTTATTTTATAAAGAACAAACTATCTTTTTAAATTTTACATACCAATCCCAGTTCCCATTCCCTCCCCTCCTCCCATTCCCTCTACCTAAACCTCCTACCCCACCTTCCATCCACTCCTCAGAGAGGGTAACACACATCAATTTGGGGAAGACCCAAGACCCTCCCTACTACATTTAGGCTGAGCAAGGTATCCATCCAAAGAAAATAGGTTCCAAAAAAGCTAGTACAAGCAGTAGGAATAAATCCTGGTGCCGCTGCCAGTGGCCCCCGCAGTCTGCCCCAGCCATACAACTGTCACCCACATTCAGAGGGACTAGTTTGGAACTATACTGTTTTCTTCTCTGTCCGGCAAGAGTTGGTGAGCTCCCATTAGCTGAGGTAAACTGTTGCAGTGAGTGAACCCATCATGGTCTTGACCTCTTTGTTCATATTCTCACTCCTCCCACTCTTCAACTGGATTTTTGGGAGCTCAGTCCAGTTGTTTCGATGCAGGTCTCTGCCTCTGTTTCCATCACTCTCTAGATGAAGGTTCTATGGTGATATTTAAGATATTCATCAGTCTCACTCCGGGGCAAGGCCAGTTTGGGCATGCTCTCCTCTATTGCTTAGGGTCATCCTTGTGGATTCCTAGGAATTTCTCGAGTGCCAGGTTTCTTGCTAACCCCATAATGACTCCCTCAATCAAAATAGCTCTTTTCTTGCTCTCATCACTGTCCTTCCTCCTTCTCAACTCTCCCGTTCCCTCAAGTTCTCCTCCCCCTCCCCTTCTCCCCTTGTCTTACCTTCCACTCTCCCTACTCCCTCTATCCCCATGCTCCCAATTTTGTCAGGCAAGCTTGTCTATTTCCCCATTTCAGGAGAATCTATGTATGTTTTTCTTAGGGTTCACCTTGTTACTTAGCTTCTCTGGGGTCATGGACTATAGGCTCAATATCCTTTGCTTTACAGCTAGTATTCACTTATGAGTGAGTACATACCATGTTCATCTTTCTGGGTCTGAGTTACCTCAGGATGTTTTTTTCTAGTTTCATCCATTTACTTGCAAATTTCAAGATGCCATTGCTTTTTACCACTGAGTAGTACTCTAATATGTAAATGTGCCATATTTTCTTTAGCCATTATTTGGTTGAGGGACATCTAGGTTGTTTCCAGGTTATGGCTATTACAAACAATGCTGCTGTAAACATAGTTGAACAAAGCTAGGTCCTGAAATAGGTTGATTCCCAATTTTGTGAGAAACCACCATACTGATTTCAAAAGTGGTTGTGCAAGTTTGCATTCCCACCAGCAATAGGTGAGTGTTCCCCTTACTCCACATCCTCTCCAACATAAGCTATCATTTGTGTTTTTGATCTTAGCCATTCTGAATGGTGTAAGATCAGGTGTCCCAGAGTTGTTTGATTTGCATTTTCCTTATGGCTAAGGATGTTGAACATTTCCTTAAGTGTCTTTTGACCATTTGAGATTCTTCTGTTGAGAATTCTCTGTTTAGTTCTATACCCCATTTTTAAATTGGATTATTTGGAATTTTGATGTTTAATTTCTTGAGTTCTTTATATATACTGGAGATCAGTCCTCTGTCTGATGTGGAGTTGGTGAAGATCTTTTCCCATTCAGTGGGCTGCCTTTTTGACTTATTGACTGTGTCCTTTGCTTTACAGAAGCTTCTCAGTTTCAGGAGGTCCCATTTATATATTATTGCTCTCAATGTCTGTGCTACTGGTGTTATATTTAGGAAGTGGTCTCCTGTGCCCATGCATTGAAGGCTACTTCCCACTTTCTCTTCTATCAGGTTCAGTGTGGTCAAATTTATATTGAGGTCTTTAATCCATTTGGACTTGAGTTTTGTGTGTGGGGATGGATATGGATCTATTTTCATTCTTTTACATGTTGACACCCATTTATGCCAGCACCATTTGTTGAAGCTGCTTTCTTTGTTCCATTGTATAATTTTAGCTTCTTGGTCAAAAACCAGGTTTCATAGATGTGTGGATTAATAGTTGGGTCTTTGATTCAATTCCATTGGTCAACCTCTCTGTTTTTATGCCAGTACGAAGCTTTGTTCATTACTGTAGCTCTATAATAGACCTCGACGTCAGGGCTAGTGATGCCTCCAGAAATTCCTTTATTGTGGATTGTTTGGGCTACCCAGGGTTTTTGTTTTTCCATATGAAGTTGAGTATTGTTCTTTCAAGGTCTGTGAAGAATTCTGTTGGGATTTTGATGGGATTGCATTGAATCTATAGATTGCATTTGGTAGGATTGCCATTTTTATTATATTGATCCTATTTACCTAGAATATTTCATCCTATGGGAGTCACAGTCTTCTTACAGTGATGAAAATAATGGGCTCTTTGGTTTGAATCTCTGCTCTTAAAATTCCTAGCTTTGACCTTGGGTAAGTTATTCATCCTTTTTGTTCTCCAGCTATAAAATGGGGCCAATAGTTCCTAACACCTGCATTTGCTATAGAGATTACAAGTTAATACATATAAGGGTCTTAGGATGATAACACAGCTAAATAAACATTCATTACAATTACTATTATTAGAACTAAAATGCCAGTGCCTTCTTTCTTCTGAACAAAGAATTTGCAAAGGTCTTAGCTAACACAGGTTGATCACTGTGGCATGCAGGTGGGAAACACACAGCAGTCTAACACAAATAGAAGCTCATTTTCAGGGCACAGAGTAGTATTAACAGGTGAACTTTCTGGAGGCATAGCACTCTACCGCACTGTCCCTTTAATGTGTGCTTGAGTTACAAGCTGCTGTTGACGGTCTCACTGTGCACTCCAATGGGCTTCCTCGTGGGGATTCTCAGTTTAGGGATTTCAGCTCCACTCAGCCACCTAGGCAGACTGAGGACTGCCCATCAGAGGCAGACATTTTGCTTCCCCGTTTGCCTTCCGATGGGAGCTGGTCCTCATCGGAATTAGCAGACGCCACGCTCGGTCTTGACCAAGTTGTTCCTGTCGGGGTAGAAATAAGGCTGGGAGCTGCTGGGGTTGGACCACTACTCAATCTATGCCACTTTAGCTGCGGACCTATCATAGAATGAGGGAATCACTCTTCCTTGCCTGGTGTATCGAGTGGGAGTAAGAACACCTGACGTCTAGACAGCAGAGAAAATATTAGCAGCTGGCCTGACAAGTGCTTGAGGGATACAGGACTCATTTGAAGGTACCTGTCACTGTGGTTGCAGACACTGGGTTTTCTGAGTAGACCCAGGAAACCAAGGAAAGAATAAGAACCCTCCCACCCATGAGTCTTTCTAGTGATCAACCCCTGTTGCTGAGCCAGGTTGTTCCTTGACTGCTTTGAGTCCATTCCGTTCCTATTTATACGGAATAAAACAATGAGGACTTGTGTCCCATTCTGCGCCATTCTATTAGGAGTAACTTTAGACCCAGCAAAAAGTCACAGAGGTGATAGAGTTCTCATTTGCCCTTCGTCCAGTTTCCCCAGTGTTGCTGAGCTGCAGGGCCACGACACCTTTGCCAAAATAAGAATTAACAGTGACATACATCATTTATTAAACTTCTGACTCGGTTTTCTCTGTTTTCTACTACTGCTATTATTATTATAGTTTCAGGGGTCTGAGATACCACATTGCATGCCACTGGGGCTTATTTCACAGCAGTGGTACTGTTGGTATGCCTTTATGGGAGTTGAGGGTTTATAAAAGGGGTTATGATATGCTCTTTTGTAGCACCAAGGTGCAGAGTTGCTGAGAAACCATATGTTGCCAGTAACTATGTTGTGACTCCAGGTTCAGAAAGCTGTCCTTTGGAACTCTTTCTTCCAGGCCATCCCAGAGGCCACATGTGTACAAGACCAGAGTTAATTTTCTCTGGCAAGGTTTGGAATAGAAGGCTAGAGAAAGGTGGGGGAATCTCAGTAGACTCCCAGGGCCTGGTTTATCCTATCCCTGCATCTGTTCATTTCTTCAGTTCTTGTATCGGGTGTATGGCGCTCATTAGAAGACAAGGCAAAACACCAAGAAGCCAAAAGAAAGAAAGACTGGGCTTCACCAAGATGAAAAGCATACTAACCTGGCAGGGGAGACACCACGATCGCAAAGGTGTTTTCTCAGGGTGAGGCTGGAAGGCACTGATCCTGTGATTTCCCCAAATATGGGAAACAACAATGGCACAATTAGTGGCAGTGGAGGACTGTGGTTGCACTCTCCCATGAGTACAAAGGAAAAGCAGAAAGGAAGGAAAGGAAATCTTCCCTTTACAGGTCTCTATAAGAAGTGATGACCAGGTATGGGGGAAAAGACTAGTCACAAATATATATCTGACCAAAAATACCTCCCTGGGGAATATAGGCAAATTCAATCTCAATAGCAAGTAAAGAAGAAGAAGAAGAAGAAGAAGAAGAAGAAGAAGAAGAAGAAGAAGAAGAAGAAGAAGAAGAAGAAGAAGAAGAAGAAGAAGAAGAAGAAGAAGAAGAAGAAGAAGAAAGAAGAAGACGACGACGACAAGGCAATGAGTGGACATCTCTGCAGACAGGTGCCATAATACACTTACTTCAAGTGAATTTAGAGAAGCAACTGAAATGTTAATGCCTATTAATCTGCACAAAGCTGCCAAGAGAAAGGAACACAAAGGAAGGATCGGTAGCTAATTATAGTAGGTATTACAACCTTACTCCCTTGATTAAAGCCAGGGTAGCTACACACTCATTATCTACACAATGACAGACATTTGGGGATATAGACATCTACTGAGGGCAAGAAGTGTTATTTAGGACACTTTGGTATTGATGCCTGTGGTGTGTATATTGAGATAGCTCATCTCTCTGTGAAATCTGGAGTTCTCTTTGTGTTTCCCCTTTTGGTCTTTTGTCTTCTGTGGGGATAAATTTTTCATATAATGGCAAGAGAGAGGAAGCTGAGTTTCTGTTCATTCTGAGGGAGGCACAGCCAAAAGGAGAAAAAAAAGCCAGTTACTTCTTTCTCTTCTATTGCCTTTACCCCAGGTCAAACATGTTCATTTTCTCAGTCTCTTTCCCTCTTCCTGGTGAAACTAGTAAACTAATTAATTTTGGAAACAGGCCTGTTTATGTAACTGTAATTAGCTAGATGTTATAGTTTATGGTTTCGTGCCTGAGGTTTAGTTTTGAGTATGCTCTGTTTTTTGGGATACCTAAGAGAGTCAGCTAGTAGGCTAAAGGACTGGATGCGTAAGAAGGATTCCTTACAGTTTCCAGGAACTGTGAGTACCTGAATCTTCCTCGTATCTATACATCCTCATACCATCTTCCTTCCTAGACAATTCAGTACTTCATTTCAATCCTGTGTCAATAGCAGGGATATCTGCTGCAGCTCAAGCTTTCTAGAAAAGGCAGAAGTGAATGCGGGAAAGGCTTTGGCTCTTTATGGCTTGGGATACTGTGGTATGAAGATGCACATACCACAACTTTCTGGTCAGAAAGTTGAACTAAAAACAACTGGACTTCTAAATGTGAGAAAGTTGGGCCATTTGCTTCTCAGTGGCCTAAAGAATACTGTCCTAGGGAGAACCCTTCCATCTCTGATTGTGGGCATGTTGTATACTACAGTGATGGCCAGAAGCCCAGGTTTAGTCGTTGCGTTGACTAACTGACACAGAACAAATCTCCTTCTTGCCTATGTTCAAAGTTCATCTGTTGTAAAGTAGGAGTTTCCTATTTCTCTTCATCACCTTGACTTTCTCATCTCAGAAGTATGGTCCATACAAATACAAATAGAAAAAAAATGTCTGCATTGCATGGGTACTTGGTTGAAGCTTTGTGGGTTTGTGGAAGGTTTTTCCACCAATGCATCAGAGGCTTCATCACTTCCTCTCCTGGGACAGGAATTAAGGACTAGGACTCAGTTTAGTCATTAAGTCACTTTGGTGACATCTGTTTTTACATCGGCGTCCTTGACTGTCAGCTCATAGGGTTGAAGTCAGTGCTTTGTTTTGCAGTACTTTTTCATAGCAGCAAAACTCCTTCTCTAAACAGAACCTGAATATGTGGACAGAAAGACACATAGGACATTAGGAATCCATCTTCTTTGACTTGAGTAGTCGACAGACAGTCTTAGGTAGCCATATTTAGTTAGGACATACTGGTCCAGGCAAGGGACCATGAGACTCTGTGCCATGGAGAACAGAAGAGGATAGAAGGTGCCACCAGAACATCACTGGGACTCGGAAAGGTGACAGATACCTTCGAAGTTTACAGCTGAGGGCTCAAAGCCATTGCCGTGCTGTATGATAACCTTGTAAATGAGCAACTGTAGTTGTCAGTTAGGATACATTTTCAAAAGTGCATCTTTTAGGCCACCCAGTCCCTTTTGTGCCCCAAGAATGTTAAAAACAAATGAGAAAATGTCAGCTCCTTCAACTTTTAAGAAACAAACAGCCAGAGGGAGCCTGAAATGTCATCTCTCTCACCCTGATGGCCCCAGGCAGACGCATCAGCATCATTCCAGGAAGATGGCCTGCTGGCGTTTCTCAGGGCTCCTGGGATTCCTTCCTCAGGTTTTCTCCTTTACCCTTTCCAGCTGTGGCAAACTGATGTGATGACCAGTGAACAATCTGTTTTTCTAATTCGTAGCACTCTTTAGAAGTGTGGTAGTCTCAGTCATCTCTAACCAGAACCCTACACGTTTCAAGGTAAGTCTATCCTCTGTCCTCAGTAGAGAACACTGATTTATAGTATAAAATGACATTATGACTACTCAGAAAAAAAAAAAACTAAGAAGATTGGGCTGATCAAAACGGCCTTGCACTTTTCACAGGTAACTGGTTAGATTTTGTTTATCTTGATTGACAAGAGAACCAGGGTAGTGAAAACTCTGCCCCTGCTTGCCCTGCTAAAATGACATTCTAGAGCAGTTTTCCATTGGTCTGACACTGTCTTGTCTCTCTGAAAGGTTGAAATCTGGCTGTTCTCTCCCATCAAGGAAGGTGGTATGTGAGTGGGATGGACATTGTTATTGCTTGCCTGTCTCCATAGGGATAAGACAGAGGAGATGGTCCAGCAGAAAATTCCAAGGACAGGAAGCATGTTTTATTGAAGCCTATTCTGATGAGGGAAAGCAGGCTGCAGGAGATGGTGGCGGGTGGTGCTGAACATCTGGTTGCTCTCCCCATGTCTGTTGAGGGTGGTGACGATGCAGGATGCAGTTTAAGAGCCACCATTTTCCTTCTGAAATGCAAAAGGCCTGTTGTTTACCGAGACAAACTGAATATATAACATATACAAAACACATAAATTTCCATACAAATATCTTCCCTACCAGTTGTAATTAAGATATTTGCATGGGGAGAGAACATTGTATTCCCTTGACTTTTTCTTGCTAGGGGATTTTATTTCTCTCATAACCCCACATAGCTCAAGAATATGTGACTTGTCTGGCAAAGCAGGAAGAGGAGGAGGAGCAAGAGGAGGAGAGCAGGTAATCTGGTCAACAGGGCAACTTTGCCCTGCCTGCCCCCTCCCCGACATTCCCAGACTTAGCCTATCACCTAAGTCAAAGCTAGAGGTGGGGAGATCTGAAGCTTAAGGTGAGCAGAACACCCACGACATCCTAAGTCAGCCTGTGAGGCTGTGTTCATTTGAATCTTCAAGCTTCTGCTTAGAGCTATGCGACCTCAGAAAATGAACTTAAATTCTCCAAGCCTCAGATCCCTCATCCGAAAAAGCAAGATAAAATGAGAGTGAGGGAGAACAATTTCTTCCTTTGTATGGATTAAATAAGATAATGTATGCAAATTGCCTGGTACCTATTAGGCACTCAATAGATGGTTATTATCATTCCATGTAAGTGAATAAGGGAGAAATTATATATAAGAAATTTTAAATAAGTTACATGCCAAAGTATTGCCTATGATAAGTCTTTGGTGCTGGATCCTGAAATTAAAGGGGAGAAAAATCTACTGGAGAGAACTCAGATAGACAGCAAACAAAGCCTCTCAGCACTCTAGGTTTTTGATGTTCAAATTAGTCTGTTGGAAGCCAGAGAGAGAGAGAGAGAGAGAGAGAGAGAGAGAGAGAGAGAGAGAGAGAGAGAGGAACAGTATCAGGTAGCAAGGGGCTTCCTTATTGTGAAATTGCTGGCTTCCACCAAGGACTGACTTTTATAAGTTGAACCACCAGCTTCTCAGATACAGAGTGCCATTCTCCAGGCTTCATGTGCGGTCAGTGTCTTCCTGGAATACTTTAAGCTTCTGTGCTCTGGGGCCTTGGGAAAAGAACCAAGGCCAACTGAGATCTCACCTTCCTTTCTCTTACCATTTGTAGTTTGGTGATCTGTTCATTTTCATGCGCAGCTTGGCGTCCTATTTATAAAAGTTCTTGGTGCCATGCTGTTTGGGTGCAGTTGGTTGTTCTGCTTTGGTGGCTCTTCGGTGCTGAAAAACAGCAGCATAGGAATAGTGACTGAGTTGAACTGGAGTGAGCAGGACTCCGTTCCTTTCACTCTGTCAATCACCTTGACCCCTTTGCCTGAATCTTCTCCATTGATTCGCACGCTTCAACCTCTACGTAGGGTGGATGTCAGTGCATTGCACTTGGTCATTTTCTTTCTGGTGGTTCAGTCCCCAGTTTTCTGATCTTTATATATTTGTTTTCATGTTCTTGAGTCATTCTATTGTATATATCTCTCTGGGAACTAACTTCCTTTGAAGACAAGGGAATTTATACCATTTTTAGCAGAGATTTTCACAAAAGCGCTTAATATAATGCTTAGTTTTAATAATATATAATACCACAAGATGTCTTAATGGATAAGCAATAATGTTTCTACTGCCTTAAGTATTATTAAATCAGTCTTCATGGGCTTCTGCTTGACAGATGCAAATGGTCAGTATATGGAATCTCTGGGAAGGTGTATTTGAAAGGTACACTGGTGACTTCATGAAAAACCAGCTGTTTCTTATTCCCCACCAGTGGCTCAAACATTTACTAATGAGTGCAGAAGCAGAAGGAATATATCACAATGATTAAAATGTGCAAGAGACTAGATTTAGCTAAAGGGGTAATTTGTTTGTTATTACTATATGACCAGCTTTCAAAGGCTCTATGACCAAAGCACTCACACTTAGTAAAGCAGTCTACATGAGAAGTCAAATTATATTGAGACAGATATCTTAGAGCAAGGGAGACAGATGAATCAAATATATTCATCTATGCTAACTTAAAGAGACAAACTGGATTTTATTTAGTTTCCAATAATTGGGAGTTGTTTTATGTATACACTCTCCAATGTTTTCCTGTGCTGATGAGCAACCTTCGTATTTCAAATATATGAAGCTCTCAGTTGCTTGTAAATTGAATTCTCTCAAGACCAAGTAGTAGTTGCCCACAGCATGGCAAGTCTATATCAGGTAACATCTCTCAGTGACTGGTGGTGATTGTCCTATGTAGAGTGATGGGCTATATCTAGGTTGGGGGGAAAGAACATATATTGATATCCAGCATGGATTCAGAATAGCAATTGGTAGCATCTGTGTCTTCTTGTTTTCAAGCTTCGCATTCATTATTCCAGTCTGGGCTTTTACCTTAGGGATTGTTCTCGACTCTGTAAGGCATTCTCTGGTCATGGCTTCTCACAAATGCAGGGACTCCAGTTCAGCATGGCTGTGAACTGATTGAATTCTCTTTCATTGAAGGAACATGTACAGAGCACGGGGTTCACGTGATCAACTTGCACAACTGAGTGCATTAGTTTATTTGTTCATATTTATCAATGGAACTAATATCCTAGCGTCCTGAATTATCTTCAGCTAAGCGGTTGTTTATATTTTAGGACCTATGTACAGCAAAAGTAGTTTGCTTCTGGGTAGATTTGATACCATGTTTCATGTCATTCTGCCAAGGTGTTCAGTAGTCAAGTCACATGTCTCTCTGCCAGCTTAGTGACACCGATTCTGTGCCAATCTATATCAGTGTACCAGCCCTCTCTTAGGCATATTTTTACTTGTTTATTGTTCTTCCATTTGATTTAGAGGTCCGAGACTTGGGTTTTGTGCTAGGATTCTTCTCCCAGGCAGATAGATTTGCCAGCAGTGCTTGGCTATTGTCATTGCATTGCCACATTACCTATTCAGCTGAGCTGGTTTCCTGCAAAATGAACCACTTTTCACCTGATTATCGTATAAGAACCTTTGATAAATCCTTGCTGAAGTCTGAGCAAGTGATCTGCCGTGACAAACTTGTGGAATCCTGACACGGAATTAAGCTAGAAGTCACCTTGCTAAACGTATTTGACACATGGGTTGACAGACCAGGACACTGGAAAAGAGAAAGAAGAAGGGGAGGGACCGGAAGACCGGGGAGGAATTGTCAGCTGCTTGCGTGTTCTTCTTAGGAGTAGACTCGTCACAAAAGCATCGGTCTTCTTTCTGAAGAGCTGATGGGGTCATGTTCATCTCTGATTACCACTGTAGTGTGCTATGTTCACTGGTTGGTATGAGTATTCCACTTTACAGACATGTAAACTGAGGTTCAGGTGTCAGCCGGTAATCTTCAGGTTGCACAATAAATGGAGAGTGGAGTAAGGTTGGTTGTTCTGCTTCATAATGAAAGTATGCTTTAAAGAGATGGGAGGTTAGCTATAAACACAACTTTTAAAGAATATATCAATACAGTATGGTCACCATGAGATAAGTTGGAATTCTAAGGTGGAAGTGTGAGCATATATAAATCCAATCCCATGTGCTTTTTCTTTAAAAGAGTTTTGTGGCAAAGCTATTTTGAATAAAGGGGATGAATAACTGGGGTGACAGCGCTAGCTACAGTAGCAAACAAGGAGACCTTAAGTTCGGGAGCTTGGGCTCCCCAGTGTACTAACTGAATAAGCAATAGCAAGAGAATTGATCCAAGCGGGGTCCCAGGATGGTAACACAGATTGACTCATACTCAGTGGCAAGTAAAAGATACTAAAATAAGGTAGGTGATGGGCATATACAAGCAATGTTGTCTTAATATCAATAAATGGTTTGTAGGAAGTGCTTAGTTTAGTGTATGTTTATTGTAAAAATACACACTCAAAAGTGTCTGATAACATGTGTTTGGTTGAGGTGTCTTCAATAGCAATGGCATATTTCATCAAATTTATACTCATTAATACCAATATTATATATATTAGTATATAAAATAGCACATATATGTATATATATTGGTATATATTAGCATATGTATTAGTATATGCTAGGCATTTTATAAATGTTTCTTTAATAAAATATAGCAGGAGATAGACATACTTCTTAGTGCACGAGCTGCATGACGCTTTGCGGTTTTGGTGCTGGAGATAATAAATAAGCCAAGGCCAGACTCAAGTAAAGAGATACTCTGAGGGGGTGGTCCTCTCTTATTTTGGTGTGATGAATGCTTTCTGCCTCATTTTTCTTAACCAGCAGCGTTGGTAGGATTAGCAAACTTCAGTGATATCTGAGCCTTGAGGAGGGTGAAGCTTGGGTCTGTAGGCCTTATGTGAAAATAGACGATTCTGGGTTCTAGGGAAATGAATTCTTTCTCCTGATAGCGTTTCTAGAAAATCCACACACCTGCATTTTAGATGTGTGACAAGGGGTCACAGGCATGGGATGTGAGGCTGCAGTTGGTGACTGCAGAGTTTTGCCTTCCTCTGAGTCTGAGATGCCAAGCACTACTCTATAATAGGGATTGCTGAGGTGTGACGCTGTCATTTAAGGACTCGTTATGCATGAGCAAAGAGCTGTCAAGTGTGTATTTCTGTGATGCTGAGAAATATTAGAGAAAAATCTACCCTGTCCATATCTTCACATTCACGGCCTTCTTTCCCACACCATCTACCCCTTGACCTATATCTAGCTCAACCCTCTCTGTAACTGTGCCTAGTCTGTTCCAAACCTTTGTCTCTCAGTCTACCCTAAGAATTTACTAACTCCTTGTTAGTAAATTAAAGAAAAGTATTTATTTAACCTTTCTGTCCATTCCAATTTCCATTTGTGTCCTCTAGCACTGAAATAGAAAATTTTTGCCTTTAGTTTCCATTGGGGAGCTTCTGATCTTACCAATCATTGAATATGACTTTTGAGGGTCAGTAATTATCTTATTGTGCTCATATGTAAATATCTTTCCTCAAGGGTGATCCTTTCTGAACTACTGAATGCCATTTCTTGCCCCTTCCCTACCTCTCCCATCAACTCAACATCATATTCTCACTTAATGTCTGAGTGATGTCTTACTGGTCAACATTTCCCCCTTTCTGGTCACCCTTTGCCTCTTTCATGGATTTACGTGTTTCTTTATATTCATAGTTCTGGGGTAATTAGTTGAGAGCCCACAGGTTTTCATGGTTAGAATCCCATGTTGCTTTTATGCCTCCATGTCTTTTTTCTATGATTACTACATATATAAGCCTCCTCTGAAGGGATCATTGGCCATTGAAACTTTGCTTATTGGAAATAAATTCACAACAGCCACTTTCTACCGCCTCTTTCTACAGTACTGTAGAATAGCCTGTTAGCATGCATGAATACTCTCTTGGCAGGTTCTCGAAGCGGAATCCTATGTGAACATATGTGTGGCACCTTCCTGCTGTGTCTAACCTCACAGCATCTTAGTGTCCCTTGATCTTTGCAGGAGGCCGAAATCACCCAAGTTAGTTCAACAATTGGATCCACACATACTCCTTCAAAGTCAAAACCTTTTGCTTCCCATCCTTCTCCACCCCACCCCTTGCTCATGTAGGATCCTCGAGGGAATCCCCATTTCTCATTTCCAAGTCCTCATTTCCAAGATTGCAGTCTGTGCTCTGTGGTTCTCTTCCTGACCCTGCCACAGAAGCCCTGTAGTTCCACCCAGCCCTGTAAGTCTGACTCCTGGCTCACACGACAGCACACTCCTTTCCACAGATGCCCAGTGTCCTCTGTAGCTGCTGGTAAAGCCTGCACTAACGAAGTGCCACAACTCACAGGGATGCAACAGCCGCACTTATTTTCTCACGGGTTGGAGGCTAGAATTCCGAGTCTAGGCACAGACAGCTTTGACTCTTTCTCAGGCCTGTCTCTTTTGTCCTCACAAGATCTTCATTCTATAAGTGTCCAGATTTCCTCTCCCTGTGAAGGCGCCAGTCATATGAGATTAGTGTCCAACACAACGACCTGTAAATCCCTTCTGTCCACTAGGAACACATGCTAGGGAGCTGAGAGTTAGAATTCCAAAATATTAAATTGGTGTGTGGGACATAATTCAGCCCACAATACTTTCCCTGCCCAACCGTCCAACTGCCTCTCTGTCCATTCATCTTTTTTCTTCTTCACCCTCCGCGTTACTACTTCTCGTCTATCCCTCAGGTCCATCAACAGCCACCAAGCCCATCTTCTTGTCTCCCCAGAGCGGATTTCTCAGCCTCACCCTCTGGGTTTGCACACATGGACTTGCGGCTTCGTAAACATCCTTCACCAACCGGCCTCATCGTTAGGGGTTTCCTTTGCCTCTGGCTCCACAGAGAGTTGGGCTGTGTGCGTCTCTTGCCCTTTGCACACAGCTCTTGACCCCAGAGGTGCTTAAGAAATGTCAGGGCTACGTTACAACAAATCCTTCCTCAGAGATAGCTTAGCTTAGCTCCATCCCCTAACTTCTAGAGAGGGCTATCAAGGGAAGGGGAGTTTGCCAGGTGCCAGTGGCAAACACTGATTCTGTTGACAGCTGGAGGAGGAGGGTGGTGATGCCTGTGCAAATGACACCAAGGCAAATGCTCTACAGTTATCTTATGTACTATCCAAACAGGAAAAGAAGAAAGGGGGATTTAGGAAGCCCGAGGAATGGTAGTGAATTCATGAATTTTCTGCTAATACAAAAAGAGCAAATATTCCTTTAGGAGCGTTGGAGAAAAAACCCTTTTCTTTGACCTAGTGGGTTGAAGATACTAGATAAAATGCACTTCCTTCCAGAGTGGTAGCGGTTGGGTGCTAATCCTGTGGAAAGGAGAACCGACCCATTGGAGGAAATCCTGTTGAGTTTTGGTGGCCCTCGGAGGCAGGCAGTTGAGTGGCATGGACTAGGAGTAGAGTTATGAGGGTGTGTCCTTTGGGTTGTGCGTGTGCTCCTCATGAGGCCTTGTAGACAGCTTTTCTGTCTATGAGTGTAGGAGAGGGCTTCGTAGGCTGTTCTCAGCAGAGACATCTATTCCGTTAAAGACAGGCCTGCTTCCCTTCTCTCCTTCCCCTCCCTCCATATCTCCTCCCTCTGTCTTTCCTTTCTTTCCTCCCTCTTCCTTCATCCCTTTTCTTCTCTCTCCCTCCCTGCTTTCTCCCTCATTCACTGTCAGGAAGGGCCATGCCAGAAGGGCCCATTCAGCGTGTCGTGGCAGCAGCAGAGTCTTGCAGTACCAGCAGCTTCCACAGTGAGTCCGGAATTCATTTTTTTGGGGGGAGGGGCAGGGGCTGAACAGGGCTGCCCGTACATCAGACAGCTTGCAGGCTTTGAAGAGGAACTTCCATGTGTGGGAGGCTGTGGCCAACTTTGTTTTGACTGCCTCCTCTCATGGGGGCATCAGTTAAGATCCATGGAGGTTCCCTGCCAAAGCCGTTGGTCTGCTTGTGATGTCTCATGGGGACATGGCATGGTGGGGGTATGGGGCCATGATCTGCTAAAAGTAGGTACACATCCTGATCTAAGTGGCTGCCAGCAATTCTGTGTAGGCCTGTGTGTTGGTGGAGGCTAGAGGCTCTGCATGGATGGCGGTTTGGTTGCTTTCTCGCACTGCAGGAGGTGTGGCCTTGAGTCTTGCATATACTGTGGTTGTCTAATGCTCCCTAAGAGGTTCCCTTGAGGGATCTGAGAATACCCTAAGCAAGCAGGCTGATGGATTGTCCAGCAAGAGGCGTGCACTTGGTCTCACTTGAATCGTCTTCTAAAAAGATTCTGATGCTCATGACAGTTATTAAAAAACCACAGTTACTAAGTCATCTGTATATTTGGGGTAGATTTCTATCTCCTCATTTTAATGCCTATGGTACTTTTGGGGAGGAGGTGGGCACACTTCAGTTCCAGTAGAAAGTCCCCCTGTCCTGACTTGGTTATCAGGCCGTATCAAACAGCTCCTTTCCACATTTCCTCTGCTTTCTTTCCCTTTCTGTTTCTAGAACAGGTCACAGAATCGCAAAACTTATCAGCCCTTAGAAATCAAGCAGAAGCCTCCTGTGCAACCCTGAGAAACTGTCTCTCCGGGCCAGATGCTGTGTTTAAACACTGACTGAGCGCGCTATTGTACGGGGGCTTTCCAATTCTAATGTGTGATCATCTGCCAGGGCCGCCACTCTCATGGGCAGGTGCACGGGGGCACTCTGACGATTTCATTCATTTCCCGCCTGATTTGGTTAGCGAGGTAAATTAAGCATAGCCTCCCAGGTTCTCCCAGGGCCTCAGTTACACAGGTTTCTCATTGACACTGCTACTTAGAGAGGAATTAAGGTTCAGGATTTTTTTTTTCTTTCTTGCCAGCTTTGTGTGACACTTGCAGGCAGAATGGCTACAAGAACTCAGGCTCTTCTTCTTCTTCTTTTTTTTTTTTTAAAAAGTCATGTGTTTTCAGGTACTTTAGGGTCAAGCTTTGGTTTCAGGAGTTGACAAGGTTTGCTAAAGTGCCATATTGATCATACATATTAGCTCATTTGGGTAGTTATTTATTATAAATCAATCGTGTGTACTTGATTATCTCAACTCACTCACTGCTAGAGTAAAAAGAGAAGCTATTAATAATTAAACAGGAAAGAGCAGCATGCATCTCAACCTTCTTAAGTATGTTAGGACAGTCGTAGATAGGGTAGGGAAAAATCTCTGCCTTTAATTAGGGAAATCAAAAATCAAGTGTAAGGTACAGAGAAAATTAAGGAGTGGCAGGCCCTTAGAAGAAAAATAAGGAAGAGGGGAGACAGAGAAGTGTGATCTGATGTTGATAGGTAGTGGTGATGATAGTGATAGTGGTGTGCATGTGTGTACACAGGCGCATGCACATGTATGTACACATGTGTACATGTATGTGCAGATTTAGGCAGGCAGACAAAGCAATTGAGGTGCTTAAAAATGACAGTGCATATCTTATTCAAGTTCTTCAAGCAGAATTCTCATGACTTGATTAAATGGTCTGAAATAAGTCAGAGCTGAAAAGTCTGACTCAGATGAAGACATATACTTTAGATAACAAGAAACACATACTTGGTGGCCCTGCATTGGCAAAGCAGGCTTTGCTTTGTAGTTAGCAAGGCTTTCATGTGCTGGAGACATTGCTAAGGAGGACATCAAAAAGGGAATAAGCTGATTCATTTGTTTTAAAAGCATCTTTTTAGGCAGTCCCTTAATTTGTGATTTACATTGGCCATTTAGGATGTCCCAAGGCCTCTCTTTGTTCTGGTGGCAGTGGGAAAGGTAACTTGCATTTGAAGAGCATCTGCTGTGGGTTGGCACTTCGCTAGGGACTTTAAGTTAACTTACTTATTTAGTTTACACTGTTCCCACAAAGAAGTTATCCCAGTCCCACTTTAAGGAAGAGCACACAGACATTGAAACACAAAAATAGAGAAGAGTGGAGCCAGCATGGAAATCCAGGTTGACTGAAGTCTAAAACCTCTATCTTTATCAGTCGATCTCAGTAGCCATCCTTGGGTACCAGTAAGCATGAAGTAAGGAAGGGAAAGAAGAGCTGGACACCCTAGGCTATCCTGTAGTCCTGGGTGTGTTCTAATTTGCATGGCTGGGTCAGGAGCTGTTAGTAGATGTGTTGGGGGGGTGATGTTCGTGTTGTTGCTTGATTGTGCATGAAGGCAGAGCAACGTCTTCTGCTTCTCCATGTTATGTCCTTCTTAGGAATGGGAATGAGCTCGAGAAATTTCTTTTGGAAGCATGTGAGCAAGTCTTCCTGTGTGGTGTCCGTGTTAAGCAGAGATTAAAAAAAGGAACCTTGGTGCAACAGGGGTCCTGGTTCTCATGAGTGTTCATAGGAGGGCCAGTGCATGGTGCTTTGATATAGTCCATGTAGAGGGATAATGCATGCAGAGTTCTGAAACTATTCAAGGCTGTTTTGATGGGGGTTGGGTGGAGAGTTGAGTCGAAGCTAGTTTCTGATTCCATATTGCCTTTATGAATGGAATCCATGGACTCGCCCCATCTGATTTGGGGATGCTACTTGTGCGAAGCAGGTGTATCTGAACCACACCTCAGATGTTCAGTATCAACTGTGCACTTTGGATCTGTTTGTAATGGACTTTTCATATATCTTCAAGAAAATAAGTCTTGCTTTATGCATAAGATGGACCCTTGAGGTTCCGTGGGTTCTCCCCAAGAGTCACTATTTACATACATAAGTCAGATCAGATCTGACATAATAAAGAAAATATGTATTTTAGGATGTCTCTATCCTTAAAGAAAACTCAGTTTTCTTAAAGGTGACTGTACTTTACCTATAATGATATTGTTACCTGGACTTCTAAAACCTATTCATCCCAGGATAAGGGTTCTGTCCATCCAATGGTAATAATCTTTGCACTCCTTAGCGTTTCGATATATGATGTCCTGAATAGGGGCTCTTAGCACATCTCTTAAGTTTCACAGGAGGTTCCTTTTGGATAGAGAGACTTTATTCCTTCCCTTTCCATTCCCTTTTCTTACCACCCCAATGGCAGCACCACAAGAGTGCATTCCAGGCTCTTGAACACTGCTTACTGTTCTCATCTAATTATTAGACTAGGGTATCCCAGTCACACCCTGGTGCTTCACAGCTTATGGGCTGCTACATGATTTTGTTCTTCACCTAAGAGCTAAAGAGAAAAGCTTTGTTCAGTCTCCTTCCTAGGACACATCTCTCTGACTTAGGACTCTGAGTCCCTTCCCTGATATAATACAAACAAGCAGCTTACCTTTTCTTCTCAAACATTAACCTGTCTTGTCATTGACTGACTTCTCCGTTCTGCAGCTGTGAAACTCTGTGAAATCCAAAAGGGAATGGAGGTGAAGCTGAGAAATATCTACTTCTGATCCTTCTTTGGGCTGGCTATCTATGGCCTATTTGGCCACTCGGACATACAGGGACTGTCTTAATCTAAGGAGGGGTTAGTCACAGTTAGAAGGCTACTACCTCTGCAGACAAAAGGACTATAGTTCCCTGGGTTCTTTTCTGGATAGGTGGTCACCCCTTCAAATGTCAGTTAATCTTTGAACTCCTGGTTCCCTTAGAATTTTGCACTGTGATGATGTGTATAGAGTTTCTCAGAGCCAAATAAGTCCATAGAACAGGATGGCAAGAGGTCCTGGGGATGGGTGGGGCTCATTCCTTCACACCCCTATGGAGGCTTTTTTCCCTCATTCCTCTGTTTGTTTTCCCTCTGACACCGATATTACAGAAAGAGATGGTGATGGGCATTCAGACAAAAGATGTGTAGGAGCCCCTCAGAAAATGGCAGGACACTTTTTGGCTATACCATCCAAAACTGCTCGTAAGGGAAGTTGCCCTCATCCTTGTCTCCCTTTCTCTTAAAGCTGGGTGAGTACATTTGCTCCTGTCATTGTTTCTAAGGACAAATGGGTCTGAAGAAATCCATATGTCTGGAAGAACTGGGGCAGAGGTGGGTAGACACTGGTGGGGAGTTCCGCTGTCTCTCGGCTGGTGCCTGTCTCTTACCGTCGGTAGTTAATTCTGCTCATAATTATTGCTGCCTTCTTCCCCCAGCCACTTGTGGTTAACCCTGATGGAAAATAGAAATCCATCAAGACCTCCAGCCAAATGCATTTACATGCACCTGGCAGAGGAAGTTGTCACCCTGGTGGCGTTTTCAGATGTTAGCATCGTGATTACATGTCACGAACCTATCACATGATGGCTTATGGATGGTAAAGTACCCGGTGTATCACTCTTGCCATGCAGGGCACAAGGTAGGTGAGATGAGGTCATTGCTGTTCTGCTTTCGTTGGGGAAGCCAGTTTCTATGTGGCCCTCCAGCTCCTACCTCAATCTCTCTTCTTGGGTTCATTTTTAAGAACGAGGCCTTTGATCCCAGAAATAAAGACAAACTTGAGTTGAATATTCCAGTGTTTTCCTGGGATTCTTTTAGCTATAATTCTCAGTGCTAGACCAGGACCCTTGTAATGGCGCCAGATCCATCATGTGCTGTTTTCTCTGTCCCCTTCCTTCACACCCCTATGGAGGCTTTTTTCCCTCATTCCTCTGTTTGTTTTCCCTCTGACACCGATATTACAGAAAGAGATGGTGATGGGCAATGGATGCCCAGACAATCAAAGGTCACGTGGTTTGAAATGTGCAATGATAGATGTTGCTGTGTCGAGCAGGTTACTGGAGACCAAGTTGTGCAGTAAGGAAGCTGTGCCTTTCCCAGCAATAGCTTGGTATAGGAACTCAGCTGAGACATCATCAGTCTTGTCTCTGCAGCTAAGTTGGGCGTTATGCAGAGAAAAGTCACCATGGGCAGACGACGGAGGTGGGACCCGTACCCGACTGCTGTTTCCAGCCTGTCTATGGGAAACATAGGTTGCACTCTGGTGTCATCTTTATGAGTGCTGCCTGGGATGTTGGGAGCTGTCATCTGTCTTCATTGCATCTGCCAATATAGATAGTTCAGAATGAAAGCCACTCTTCAACTTTTAGGGGGATGTTTACAGAAATCAAATTGTAAGCTATCTAACACATTTTCCTAAATTCACTACTCCAGCTCATCCGTTTGCGGGCTTTATAGCATCTTTACTGAAAACAAACAAACAACAATAACCAAAAAAATTTTTACTGGTCAGTCTTCCTTCAACTTGAAAGTCCACAAGAATTTCAACTTGGTAGCATGCAAAGATGCTGATTATTGGAGTCAGAATATTTTAAGCTTAAGTCTTAAATCTCTCTTTCTTTCTTTCTTTCTTCTTCTAATAAGCTACCTAATTTCTTCTCCCCTTTTCTTCCTACCTCTCTCCTTTCCTCCATGCAAAGTGGTTGGTAATAATTATTTTTAGAGACCAGTATGTCTCAGAAGGGTGAATGAAGCCATACATCTTAATTCATTCACCATGTATTATAATGCTGTATAATGGCTTCCGACCTTGCTGTTCTATGGCCCTGTTCATTGAGACAAGGGTGCTACCGCTGGCTTTAAAGTTGAAATGTTGAAAGTATATTTTTCACCCTTGTTATGGTGGGGGATCAGAAGTTTAGATAACTCAAGTTATCAAACTCCTCCTGGAGACAATCCACCCACTCTAGCACTTAGCCTGGCTCATTTTGAGGGTGACCCACTCGGTGACCTAGGAAAAGACTTCATTTTCAGTAGGCTGGGAAAGCTTTTGGAAACAGGAATACATATGAAAGAGGAGCCTCGTGTTTGGGAGAGGGGAGAGCTAAATCCATCCAACTGTGATTACTGGCTCAGTGTTTAAGACTTTCTCCAGTGTTGATCCTGTGAGAGCCCCCACCCCACCACCCTGCCTTCTGACCTTGAAGTAGAAGCCAAGAGGCAGAACTTGTTTACAAAGGGAGAAGGTGTGACTCACAGCTGCAGGCCTCCACCGCTGGCCTGGAAGGCCACAAGCGCCTGGAGGCTCTGAGCCTCCATCCCTTTCATCTGAGTCTGCCACCTGCACCTTCCTTTCTATGCAGAGAGGCCTCCTGGGATCCTGATGCAGAACAGCAGACTGGGCCCCAGGACTCTGAGCTTCTCCTAAGACAGGAGGAGCAATCTGAGGTTATTCACTCTCTGCTTCACGGGAACTTTATGCATTGAAGCAGATGGTACCTAGAAGTCCTTTGGTGCAGCCCCTCCGGAAGCCTACCAGGTTTACAGATGGGGCATGGGAGCCTGAGGGTGAGGCAGGCAGTATGGTGTAATGTTGGAGAGGAGGGCCTCCTGAGGTCTGGCTCTTGCTTTCACTGGTTTGTCCACATATACACGTGTGTGCAAATACACACACACACACACACACACACACACACACACACACATCTCTACAAAATCAGGCTGCCAAGGCGGCAAATACTATAAAGGATCTTCAGTCAATGCTCTTCACATACTGATTCGGATAAATAATTACGCTTTGGGCAAATTCGTGTAGTTTCTGAGCAGAGAAGAATTTTCACAAGGCATCAGTCTAATCCATCATAATTACAGATGTGAACGCCGAATCTGAAAGGAACCCTAGGCTTCCAAAGACCTAGGGTCACACCTCGTCAGGACTGTGACAAGATCTTGGGTATTTCAGTCCCAACCCAGTGTCTTTCCGTTGGATTCCAGGTTGCTGCTAATCCTGGGTCCCTGCTCTGCCTCCTTCTAGAATGCTGGAGATGTCGCTGGCCTCTGTTAGGGTAGTGCGGCTGGGTCAATCAATACCCCTCTCCTAGAATTTCTCAGGGGATGCCTAACTAGGAGCCTGTGCTGAATAAAATCGTCATGTAGCAGCTCGTGTTGATGAATCGCTCAGCAGTTCACAGAGCACTCTAACTGCCACTATCAGCCGTCCGCAGGCTTCCCCGAGAATGTCACTCTGCTATTTTTCCCCCCTAAGTTGAATTCCCTCCTTTCCGTGAAGATGAAGAACCGGTGTCTATTGCTTTGTGTGTGTGGTCCTGCCAGTGAACTCTTTCCTCTTGGGCTGCGAGTATCTGTCTTCTAGGATGAAAGGGTTTTGTTTCATGGCTCAAAGAAACATCCCATTTTCCACTGGGCAAACAGGTGCATTTAGTTCCCAAGAAAGCTCTGGGGTGTCCAGAGCCCCAATGTCCTGACTCTCATCTGAGCTGCTCCAACAGACATCAGTGAGGTTAGATGGGGCAGCCAGGAGTTTGCCAAGGCTTTGCTTGCTACTCCTGTGTCTCCCGTGATGTGCTTCCAACTTTCCTTAGCCCAGGGATACAGCCATGGATGACAGGTCTCTGCTGTTTACTGTTTACTGAAGTAATTAAAATATGCAAAGTGCTCCCTGTCACCCCCCCCTTGCACTTCCCTAGCTTCTTCTGGCATTTTCAGATGGCAGTTAATAAAACACAAGGGGGCCCAAAGGCTCTGGCCTCCCTCCAGCTAAAATGACTAATTTGGAGTGATCTGGAAGTCATAGTTGTTACCCTGCCCACAGCTGTGCTTCCCTGGTTGCTCTGCTGAAGCTGTACCACATGACCTTACTGGTAAGGAAAAGTCAGTGTCCAGAGGAAAAGGGGAAGCAAATGCCTGGCTTGCTTTTGGCAGCAACACAAAACCAGAAAAGGTGTCTCATCTTTCCTCAGGGTGGTTTTATGTTGAAAGTGCAGCAGCCTAGGACACTGGGAAGTAATTCCCTAATTCATCCTGATCTCTACCATCCCTGGCCACCAAACATCCCCTTCTACTTACATAGAGAAAATCACACCCCCCTCATTGAAATGTTCTAAATGCCAGGCTCAGAGGTTCCTTTATGCAAATATGTGCGCACAGTAGAGCAGTATACTGACACGCCCACGTCTGTAACCACCACCCTGATGGTTCCTCGCTGACGTGCATGGAGAGTCACCCAGCTCCAGGCACCATGCCCAGATTTCCAGGGATTGTTCTCAACGAATCCTCATGGCAAATCTTATTAATATTTAACCTGTGGGCAAACTGAGATTTCTCAAGGCGACTGGACATGAAGCGTCTGCATCATGGTAGTATGTCCGTCCTGCCTTCAGGGCCGCTTAGGAGCATGGCAGCCCTTTCATCCATCTTCGGGTCCTGTTTGTGCATCCATCAATCCTTCTAACGGGAGGCCTTACCCCTATCCAGGGGCGCTGAATAAAGTATGCAGGGTTCTGAGGTTTCCCAAAGTGTCGGACCTGGCCTCGGTTTCTTTTCTCTAGGTCCACACACATGGTTGGTTACTTGTCTCTCCTCACCCTAGGCAGCTTTCAGGAGTTCCTGGTCCTGAGGGGAAATATATATATATGTCCAGAGAGTCTTCACAAGGGATGAAGGAAGAACGCAGTGGGCAGACACTCCTTGTAGATGGTTTCTAAGTAGCCAGCAATGTTTCAGGTGTCATGCTACTGAAGGAGATGCCATTGTTCTAGGAAATACTGTTCCTTAGCTCTTGTCAGGGTCACTGTCTGCTGGTGGCTGTCCTTAGGACTGTTCCTTAATTAGTCCTCCAGCCCCAAGATGACTGGGATTGGGAATCAGGCGGAAGCTGTTTGATGGTGTCTGCTTCTAGGGCATCAACACAGGGTCCAACAGTAGATGTACAGGCTTCCCCTAACATCCACACAGGACTTCTGTATTCCAGACCTCACCAGTGGCGAGTCAGGAGGGCTAGAATTGGGGCCCTGCAGTTAGGAAATGACATCGGTTAGGAAGGTCACCTGGCCTGGGTATCTCAGCCAAAACTGAGGAGGCAGGCAGGCTCTTATCCTGAGTCTTCCTAGAAACAGAGTCTCTCTGGGCCCCGAGGAATGATATTCCACGGGTTGATAAATAGCCCCTTTCCCTCATGGAACCTGTGCTGTTTATCTGTTGTAATTGCAGACTTCTCTACAGTAAAAATCAGTACTCAATCAGTATAGTGTACAGAGTTGTCATCTCAGCATTTGGGATTCAGAGGCAGGAGGATTGTGCCTATGCTATATAGAGTGAAGTCAAGGCCAGCTTGGGCAATTTTGTAAGACCCTGTCTTAAAATAGAAACAAAAAGTCAAGTGAGCAACCAGAAACAAACAAACACCTTAGGTCTGGGGTTCTAGCTCAGGGCAGAACATGTGTATAGTGTGTACAAGATTTAGAATATCTGATTCAAGAGTCTAGTTCCTTTGTTTGAAGGCAGGTGTGGTAGCCAATAATAGGAGTTATTGTTGTTGTTTCTTTTATTAATATTGTTGAGAAAACAAGTAATGGAGCGAATTCTTGAATAAGTTTGCCTTTTGAATAAAAGACTATTTCATAGTTTAGTTCCTTTTTCTTTTGAAAGTTTTAGTAACTACGACTTTATATGTATGAATATTTTGCCTGCATGTATGTATTTGCACTACATGCATTCCTGGTACCCATGGAGGCCAGAAGAGGGCACTGCACCCACTAGAACATAAACTAGGATGGTTTTAAGCCACCATGTGAATGCTGAGACCAGAAGCCTGGTCTTCTGCAAAAGTATGTAGCAAGCACTCTTAACCACTGAGCCATCTCTACAGCCCCTCCTAGTTCATTTGCATGAGGCCACTCATATTGCTTTTCATTTATCTCCTACAATAGAGCCTCCCACTCAGAGCCCAGTGTCACAGGGCCCAGCCTAAAGGACAATGTTGTGTATTCTAGCTAGCCCCAGTCTTGCCTTCTCTGGGATTCCCTTTAGCTGCCCTGCCTGAGTACCATAGCTGTGCATTTTTTGTTGTTGTTGTCTGTTTGTTTGTTTGTTTTCAGACAGCCCAGATGCAGGGATCAAGACTGGCAGTCATGCAGTTTCTGGCTGCCCCTCTAAACTGTGCCTCATGCTTCTTGGTGGTACTGTCCTGAACACACTTGGTGGCACTGTCTTACACAGAGGGAAGGGCGTGGAGTATGGGGGTGCAGTCCTTCTAGCTGATGCTCTTCTGGTGACTGACTGATTGATGTTCCATCCCTGATCTGGTTTTTCACCAACTGTGGTCCCCTCCCTGTTGTAAGCACTCATGAAGCAGAAGTCTAAGTCTCTGGAAACTTGGGGAGATGCTTGCAAGGAAAATTTAGATTCAAATTCCTATGCACGTATATGTCTTCTTTCATTTACTATCTTATTTCATTTTGGTGCATGTTGTGAGTAGGTGCATTATTATCCCCATTCCACACTCAAGGAAGCACGTCTTCTAGAGGATAAGCCCGCTGAGGCTACGCAAATGGTACCCAGCCCCTGCTCGGTTATACATTATCCCTCTAGTTGATTTGGCTCCTTTGCTTCCTAAATCTATCACACACGTTTTCAGTCTCGCTTATCCTAACACATGAAGGGCAGCAAACTATTTAGCTGAGTAAAACTTTGTTTCAAAGAGGTGATTTCTAATTTGGCCTAACTCAGTGTGAATGTAAACTGGAACTTAACTGCTGGTACTTGAGAATTATAGGGTAATTAAAAATAAAAAATCTAGGATCAGTCCGTGGAATGATTTGCCTTCCTTTATTTATAGTGTTTCTGTGCACATTTGAGTTCTGGGTGGCGTCTTTGGACTCCAGTTTGATCTTTGAATTTGAGCTGAGTTGAGACCTCCAGTTTGTTCTGTGAACTGCGTTCTTTTTAACAGCTTAAAGTTTGTTTCCATTAGAAGATTTCAATGCAGCCAAAAGGCTGGAGTTAAGGCATCTGGAAAGGAAAATCAGGGCCAAGCCATTTTTTTTCATTGCAAAGTTTGCTCTCTCTAATATATAAATACACATATTGTTTGGGCGTACTAAGGACAGGGAGGACTTTGAGTGAGTGCCAGCATTTAGTCCCGGTTTAGGAAGGGAGGGGGGATAAGGTGCTATAAAAGGTGTGTATCCCTGGAGCACGCACATAAGAACTTTGCTCCTGGCACATTCAGCTTTTGGTAAGAGAGTTGGGAAGACTCATAATGGACTTATTTATCCTCTAGGCTCACATTGCTAAACAGCTTGGCTCTTAACTTCTTGTAGTTTTGCAAGACTCTGAGGATTTTGTCCTAATCCAGGGTCTAGAGGCTCAGAATCAGGCAGCCTTTTCTCCAAGTGTGTGCTAAATGGATGCCAACCGCATAAACGGTCACAGAGCCCTGCTTTGCGGGAAACCTGCTCTAATGTCTTTGTAAATTTTCTCTCTATTTTTTTTCTCAGAAAAATTCCAAGTACCTACTATACTTGGGGCTGAGATCTTCAATTTATCAACAAAAATGTGAGGTGATAGCTTGCAGCCATGCTCTTGGGAAGAGGGGGAGAGGCCAAAGCAATTCTGACTTCATAATTCTCAGGTCTGGTATCACTGTAGAGAAGGCTCCCTCTCTAGTGCTGAGTCTCCCTGGCATGGGAGCCAGGGAGTTTCTGTATTCAGTGTGAATTCACTGAAAGACATGGAATTTTTAAGTGTACATTTATGTATCATGGCTTTAAAATCAAAATACCATTCAGACTAATATATCTTAATCCACGCAAACTGAAGAAATGGTTTTGCTCAGGGACTTGAAGTTCAGTTTTAAAGCAACAGAAAAAGAAGTAAATGCACGGATTAGCTACCTTTCTTGTTGTGGTGTTGTGGTGGTTTGAATCAGTTGCCTCCCATAGGCCCACAGGGAGTGGCACTATTAGGCGGTATGGCCTTGTTGGAGGAAGTGTGTCCCTAGAGAGGGCTTTGATGTTACAAAAACTCAAGCCACACCCAGTGTCACTCTCTCTTCCCGCTCCCTGCCTGCTGATGCAGATGTAGAACTCTCAGCTGTCTCTCCAGCACCATGTCTCCTGCATGCTTCCCACCATGATGGTAATGGACTAAAGCTCTGAACTGTAAGGCAGCACCAATCAAATGTTTTTCCTTATAAGAGTTGCCACGGTCATGGTGTCTCTTCACAGCAACAGAAACCCTAAGAAAGGCTACAAAAATCCATTACAAAAGTGACTGAAAGAAGAAAGGAAGGAAGGAAGGAAGGAAGGAAGGAAGGAAGGAAGGAAGGAAGGAAGGAAAGGCTTATTTTTTCTCACAGTCTGAGAGGATGCCATCCAAGATGGCTGAAGTCATGGCTGCGGGAGTGTGAGGGGACTTGTCACTTTGTGTCCACAGCTGGGAAGCAGAGGGAAGTGAGTTCTGCTTCTCTGCTGGCTTCCTAATCTCAGCCTGGAGTCCCAGCCTGTGGACTGCCTCATCCATCTTCAGGGTGCTCTTCCCTTAGTTCAAACATTTCCACATCTAGAGGTGTGTCTTCTACATGATTCTAAACCCAGCCAAATTGAAAGTAAAGACTGACCACCATGCTGTAGGACCAAACATTACTATTCATATTACTGAAAGCAGGGACTTTTCAGTGATGTACTTTGAGGTATAGATATATATGCTGTAGTTAAACAATATAGTTATATAGCAACCAGAATAAGATTGTCACCACTTTCTTCTGGGCAAGATTTCCATGTCTGGTGATGTATGGAGGAATTTCTTTGGATTTCTCCATCCTTGTCTGGAGATGTGTAGGGAGATTTCTGAAGATTTTTTTTTCCCATCCATGTGTGCTCAGGAATTATAACTCCAGTGTCATTTCTTTCAAACCTTAGATTCTGAGGACCTTAAATTTGGGAGGCAGGACAGGATTGATACTCCAAATGACACCTTGGAGAGAGTGTAGGCTTGTTAAGGCGAGGGTGGTTGTCCAGGGTATTGCCCACTCAGACAGGAAAGGGAAATGACAGCTCAAGGAAGAGAGGCGTCACTGATGAGAGCGAGGCAGCTAGAAACCTGAGGTGGGGAACTTGAAAACAAGAGCAAAGAATGCCAAGATCCCGAGGTCTGCATACAAAGCAACACTTACAGATCTTGAGGGCTCCCATAGAGGAGGAAGTAAGTTACAGATGAACTCTGGCCTAGAGAAGCTCCGCGGAGAGTAAAAGACCAAAAATGACCATCATCTTTGGCCATGCCCGGGGTATTCCTCCATTGCACAGACCCCCCCCCTTTTGTAGCCGTTGCAGTCTCTTGGAAGGGATGCAGCTGTGGGAGCAAGGATTAGCTCTTTTTAAAGGGTGTCGTCCCTGTATTCCAGGTCACTCCGTGTCCCACTGCTCTATGCCACTTCAGGCTCATGCCCAGCGAATGAATTAATGAATTAGTGAATGGGTAGATGAATGAATAGACTGGAAAGAAAGCCAAATAGCTGGTTAAAAGAACCCCAACACTTGGGCAGAAGCTTGAGATAAGAGAGAGGTAGATGAAGGAGAAAAGGTAGGAGCCAGGACAGTTTCAGAATGGCAAACTAAGATTACGCAGGCTCTGAAAATCTCCCATGTTAATAAGGAGGAAACTGCTAAGGAGCCCAACAGCTGGAATAAGTAACATTCCCAGCAATGAGTGGCATTCATTCCTGAATAGGATTCTAGTGATATGACAAGTTTTGAAGCTATCAACAAAGCTAATCAAATGGCTTAGAACAAAGGCATTTATTTCTGTTGTCTTGAGGGAGAAAAAAGTGGAAGAAAACTTTGGACTCTTTCTTTTACATATTGATTGGGTCATTTATTTCATGAAATGCCCAGGGGGAATATTCCTCAACCTTACATGACCAGAGCATGTCCAAAAGGCCTGCTACTATCCTCACAAAGCACACACCCTGTTCCATATATGCGTTTGCCTAGACATCCCTCCTCCTGAGATGTTAGTATGTGTGTGTGCACATGGTATTCTCTGTATAACCAAAACTAGTGTGCATACTCTCTGTTTGAAACCCCCAGACTTCAGAGCAAGGATGAACTAACTTTAATGACTGGAGTGGTGGTAACTAGGATAATAGCTAGTGTCATGTTCCATGTGATAGCCGCCCCCCATTGATGTACCTCTGGGACACAGCAGAGCAGGATGAAAGAGGCAAAACCCACTGGGGCATGCGTTAAGTGTTAAGCAGCCTTCTCAGGTGATGAAGAATATATAGGTTGAAGTTTTATTTGTTTCTTCAGTGAACATGGGTATTTTTCTCTGTGCTAAAACATGCAACTAAGAAACACTAAAATTGAACTTTAAAAAAAATGACACCTACCGTGAATGGCAGTCTCTAGATGATTAGATCATTTTGACATAAACATCCATTTCAAAATTGTAACAGTTCTTTGTAGCTGATTCCTCAAAGAAGATAGGTTGCCTTATTATCTCCTTCCAAAAGTCTGGCTTGTCCCATATTCCTTCCAAACGGAGGAAGTTTGAGTTGTTTCCAGAAACTCTCTGCCCTGTAGGTATGCACTTAGGTAGACATACTCTTCTTTGCTGGGTCTTGGTCTGAGTATTTGGAATATGGGTAACTACGTCTCCTTCTATCTAGTATAGTCTGAATTGTGTGAGGGTTAGATGTTTTTAACGTCTGGGTGAGAAGAAGGTATTCACCTACTTTGGTGCCCCCATTGTCCCTGTAATAGACAGAGAGGCACAGGGACCTTCTAAAGCCTAGCTGAGTTTCTCTTTGACCTAGAACAATGGGTTTCCTCTGACTACAGCAAAGTGGGAGCCCTTCAGTGGAAAGGCTCAAACACAAATCCCCTGTCCAAGATGACAGGAGAAAGCTGTGGGTGAAGACTTAGGAGGTCGGAGAGTTCCCTGTGATGCATCTACACCCAACAAGACTTGGAACTTGGTCACCTGCAGCCACTCCACACCCGGCCCCTTCAGCACTGTGTACTTCGGGCTTTCAAGGATGCAGATGAGACTAAGAACTAGGATAAAGAATCTAGGATAAAGGCAGGATGCTTGAGTCCTAAGCAAGCAGACACCTACACTGGTCAGCAGGCTGCTTTTCCTCCTATCTCATCTCTTATTGCCTCCCTTTGGGAATGGGTGAGACAGAGACCTGAGGAAAGACAAGAGAGACACGGGACCTTTCTCTTCTGCATGGAAAGGTTCCAGGCCTGAGCACTCCGAACTTTTATGATCCTGTAATAATTTTGGAAAACTCTGCATGCCCCTTACCCATGTAAAGTCATCACTGGGAAAACTTCTATATGGTTGGCTGCAACCTTTTAAACAGTTGCAAGTGTGGTCATCATTCCCAGAATATTGTAAACATTGACATTAAAAAATACATCATTCCCTTAGTGCATCTAATGAAGTTTAAATACCAGAGCAATTTGGTACATCATCTATTTAACACATGAACAAGTTCTTAAACAGCCATTTTTACATGGCTCCTTTTTCTTCCTGAATTTATATTTTCATTCCAGTTACCACACTGAATTTTATCTTTATATAATTTATTTTTATGCTTGAAAGCCCTTTATTGGCCACTCTATCATAGTTTCCTGTGACAAAAAGTGTGTATGAAGATATAAATTTAATTTTTAATGTCCAGTGACCATAAGTTTCTAAATGTTAAGAGATTTTTTTTGGAATGAGTATCTCTGCAATTGTTAACAATGTGAAGAAATAGGCAGTAGATCAAAATAATATCTCTTTATACCAGCTTTGGATGGCTATAGAAGAGAAAAGTAAACTGTGAATGGAAATTTATCTCCTTTATTTACCAATTACCACATGTATTATTAATGAACTTATTTATTGTTAATACAGATGGTGATTCAGGATAAATTCCATCCTTTTTTTTTTTTTGATCCAAGAGGCAGGATCAAAGCAAAGCAATATATGTGAAGGAAAGGAATTTTTTTTCTATTGACATATGACTCAAGTTTTTGAACTATTTGCCTAGGCTATGTATTAGTCTCCTATCAAGGATTATTTTGCTTTTTCTCACATGATAGCCTTTTAGGTTTGTTTCCCCTTCCAGTTTGCTTATTTATGTATTTATTTAGTTATGCTTTAGAGTTGGAGGCTCAGAGTACATGAATTGTGTTCCATTTATCCAAGACATTGCTAGACTACTGGCAAGTCTAAATTTAGGTTTAGAAAATATGACTATAATGAAGGTGTAAGTCATAAAACAATTCCACACCAGTTTGGAATTGTGATTAATAAAATGGCTATTTATTTAAAGGGAAAAACTTACAGATCACTGTCCCAGACAACAGCCCTCTGCACGATCAGGAACGAAGTCTAACAGCCAGAAGCCAGAAGCAAGAGAGAGAGCACACGGCTACCGCTGATTTTTGAAACAAAAGAGACCACGCCCCAGTGGGCTGGTATCTTAAAGGCTAGTGGCTGAAGGAGCTGAAGTAGCTCCCGCAGCACTATAAGGTTTGAGGATCTGCAAAATACCTGAAAACTATGCTCACTGAGGACATGCTCTGAGGTTGTCATGCATCCCCAAGCTCCGCAGGCTCAGGAGTGCAATCACTTGGGCAGGTATGGTTCACTGTGTCTTTTCCATGAGAAGAAGTTTGTCTTTCCATGGAAAGGCTTTTCTGTCAGTGGGGGTTGACTGGATAGACTAAGCATCTGGCATACAGAGTGGAGTCCTGTACAGCTATATAAGGAAAGAGTGGACTCCTGTTAAGAAAGCAAAGCACCAAACGGAGCAGCATTGTTTGTCACAGCCAGAACATGGAAACAACCTAAATGCCCCTTGACCAAAGAATGAATAAGGAAAATATGGTACATTTACACAATGGAGTACTACACAGTGGAAAAAAATAATGACATCTTGAAATTTGCAGGCAAGTGAATGGATCTAAAAAAACATATTGAGTGATGTAACCCAGACCTAGAAAGACAAATATAATATGGACTCACTCCTCAGTGGCTTTTAGACATAAAGCAAAGAAAAACCAGCCTACAGTCCACAACCACAGAGAAACTAGACAACGAAGAAACCCCTAAGAGAGACATACATGGATCTAATGTATATGGGAAGTAGAAAAGGACAAGATCTCCTGAGGAAATTGGGAGTGCGGAAATTATGAGAGAGGGTAGAAAGGGATGGGGGAGGAAGAGAGGGGAGCAGAGAAAAATATACAGCTCAATAAAACAATAAAAACTTTCTCCATAAAAAATTATAAAAAGAGTTGAGGGTCTGCAAAATACCTCAAAACTATGCTGACTGAGGACATGCACTGAAGTTTTGATGCATCTCCAAGCTTTGCAGACTCAGGAGTGCAATCACTTCAGAAGGCAGGGTTCATTGTGTCTTTTCTGAGGGAAGAAGTCTGTCTTTCCATGGGAAAGCTCTTCCACCCGTGGGGGTTGACTGGATAGACTTACCAACTGGCATACACGGTGGAGTCCTATACAGCTATATAAGGAAAGAGTGAACCCCTGTTAAGAAAGCAAAGTGCAGAACAGAGAAATTAATTTGAATAGATTTGTGCCTGTGTTAAAAAATGGGGGGAGGCAGAAAATAAACTAGAACAAACCAGAATTGTGCCATAGATGAGGTTGAAATTAGGGTGACCTAGGGGTAAGGGCAATAGTGGAATAAAGACTAGAACTGTAATTTACATAAAAGGATCTTGCTTGTGCTCTTGAGATTGATACTATGTTTCCATTTTTAAAGCAGTTTTGCAAGATCAACAAGTGACATTAAATAAGCTGGAAAATGAAAAGCCAAAAAAAATTTCTAAAATTAAAAAGAAATAAAATAGGAAGTCTATTGGTACAGTAACTTTGAAGGGGCTAAGATAAATCCAGACCTACTGTTCCTCTCTAGTCAGTGTGTATTTTAAGGACAGAAAAAATTGAGAGCAGTGTAGGTGGCTTGATGTTCAAACTATGCACACATTTTTAGCATGATTAAGAAGTAAAACTAATGTGTTAAGAAAAATTAAATAACTTATTAAGTTCTAGAAATCAAAAATTTTAGCCTAAGAAGAAAAATTAAAATATAACGTCAAAGGAAGTCAAGCCATCCTAAATTTGAGTGTGGATAAAGCAAAATCGTGAGGTCTTTTCTCTTTAAAAAAAAATGGTTTCCTAGCTCTGAATTTACCACTATAAGGACTCAGAAGTGATGACCACCCTAGTAGCACTGAGCACTCAGGAGGATCCATACTATGGTCCCAAAATTACATTGTGCATCAAAAAGATGTGGAAATCCTTGGAGAAACAGCTTCAAAGGCTCTGACATGAAATGTACAAGAAAAGCCTGGAATATTCTTTCATGTAAGAAAGTGAAGGTGCAATCAAAGACTACTGGGGTTGTATGAGAAGAGAGAGGCACAGCTTTCAGAGGTTTCCACTGGCCAAAGATGGAAGGAAATGAGGCATCAAAAATAGTTCCTTCCTCAGACTGAAGCACTTCAAGTGTGTGTTTAAAAAGGAGCAAGTCCTGGAAACGTTTTTCAGAAGCAAAACAAAGCTCTCACAGCTGACCCTTGGAGAACGCTGGGTCTGCTTTTCTTATTGCTATGACTGATAACCAGCAAACAGCGACTTAAGAGAGGAAGCGTTTATTTGACTCAGAGTTTGAGGGAGTAGAGCCCACCATGGAGGGGGAGGGATGGTGGTAGCAGGAGAGTGTGGGGCAGCTGATCACATTGTGTTGCTAATCAGGAAGCAGAGCATGTATAGGAAGTAAGAGATGGGGATAAAACCTCAAGATCCATCTCCAGGGATCTACTTCCTTCAGTAAAGCTTCTTTTAACCTTTCAGAAGTGTACCCTAAGCTGGGGACCAAGCGTTCAAATACACAAGCCTCTGCATTCACGCCACCTTCATACTATAATACTAGGGGATGAATTCACTGTTCTAAAAACTAGCAAATAAAGGGAAACAGCCAAGCAGCAATCTTGCCTAACTCATATAAGCTGTAATCGGTAGTCACATGGCAGATGAGATGTTTTTATTTATAGATTTCCTGCTAATATAAGTAGAAGGAATAGTATAATTAGGATGTCATCCTTTTGAACCACTAATGAAATAATGGATTGGGGCAATAATCATCAATGGCTGCTAACATCATTAGGTAAAAGGGAACTTTATAGTGAATGATCAGACATAATCCACTGATCATTTCACATTGTGTTTTAGAGGAAGCACATTTATGAACTTGGCTCTGATCCTGACTGTAAATACTTAGTCAGGTACAAGCAGGTGATAGGAATATAGAAAATCTAAGGACTATAATGAACTACTACTCCAGAATGTGAGAAATGTGGTGGCTCAAATGACCCAAGAAGATGAGAGCAAAGGCTGAAACCCCAAGAAATACTGGTAAATTGATCCAACTTTTCAAGAGCACCCTTTCTTGCACACATGCATGCATGCACACACACACCTACACACACATGCATGCACAAAACACTGAGTGGTATTTGATGCTAAGGAGTTAATGGTAGTTTGGTAATGTTTCAACATATTAGAAAAGAGCCATGATTCATCTCTGTTATTAAATCAACTGTAGCTTCCACTATGCCTATCCCTTTGAGTCGAATTCAGTGCGTCTCAGAGTTTATCTGTAAACGACAACATAGGAAATATTTTAGGTTTTACAAGTAGCAGCTCTGTCACAACATTAAAATTTTGCAGTGATTCAACTCTTGGCCCCTGCAGTATGGAAGCAGCTATAGACCATATGGAAAGAGGAGTGCCAGGGATGCAACCCATTAGTGTGTGCTGCTTACATGATGATATAACAATGTATGGGCATCATGTGTTTAATTCACTGAATTTGAGGAAAATCCTAGGTTTCTTCATTTTAACAAGTCTGGCAGACACTCATGAGAGACGATTGGAGGTAGGAGGCCTGTTTTTTAATAAGAAGATTGAAGTTCAGGTTAAGACAAATGATTTGTCCAAGGATCTCTAGATAGAAGAAAGAAGAGTTCTGTTCATAGAGGAAAACCACAGTTACCATGTCTTTGTGGTCTGGGCCACACTCACTGCCAGCGAGAAAACAGGTAGAATATACTGGGAAAGCATTGGAGGACAGAGCAGGAGCTTTGTGGTACATGGGACAGTGAACTCATCTATATCCTTTAGAGCATGGGAAAGACCAGACAAGAGGAGGAGGAAAAGAGAAGGGGTCCGTGGGATACAGTTGATATTCCCAATGGGTCTGGAATCTTGAGTTGTCCCCTATCGAAAACAAAAATACAAGATACCTTGTTGGAGCGGAACTTCAGGCAAAGCGCACGTTCTTAGTTATGCGTGTGTCCTGTGAAGTATTCATGGCTATAACTTGGTTGTTTTAAATTGAAATTTATCTGGATGTCTTGTAGTTTTATCCAAAGCCTTACTGATATGGGAGTCATATTGTGAGAGCCTTTAGCACTGTTTTAGTGGGTAATGGTCAAGTGCACTCCACTGCAAAGGAACAGGTCACCAGGAAGCTGCTTGGACAGAAGGTCCAGAGGAGGGTTCCCTGCTTTGCGTAGGTTTGGGAACAGTTGATGACTTTTCTTATAGCTCCATAGCTAACGAATAGCTTTGGAATACCCAATCTGAAACTGGAGTTGGTCACCTACATGGTATCCTTACTAGGGGTCTGGAATCCTTCAAAATCTTCATGGTCTCTGGGTTTAAAGAGAATTGTATGGAGATAGTATGACTCATGCTGTTTCATGTTGATACTCATATATCTGGAATGATGCTTTTCGTGGGAAGCAGACTTAATAATTAAAGAAGTTTCATATTCTTAACTCGGCATACATGATGGTCTAAGACACAAAGACCATGGTGAATCCTGCACAGGTTCAGTGACAGAGACAAAAGAAGAACAGGTCTTGGGATCCTGTGACCATCTAATTTCTATAGACTGACATCTAAACCCAATGAACAAAGCCTCTCCTAAGCAATCCCTCCTTCCAGGTTTCCTAATTCCCACCTTTGTTGGTCCTGAGAGTGTGTAAGAGAGGACAGAGGAAGGTAGTGATGGGCAGTGGAAGGTGTCCCAAAGAAGACAGGGGATTCTTCCCAAGAACAATTGATTCCAAGTTTCATTTCCTAGATTTTTTTTTAGAATTATTATTCGGTATATTTCCTGGATCTTAATAGTTTATTTTGCCCTTTTTCAAGATTAGCCTCAAGATCTTTAAAGCTATCCCTTAGAGAGCTCTGATAACAAACTGATATTACTCTGATATTACTCATGCAATGCTTGGGCAAGTCATCCTGTTTTCATCTGAGAAGTGGGCTGCCCAGGAATAGGGACAGGATGAAACGAGAATATATGACATCGTCATTCATTAATTAGTACTGTTCTTATCTCTGAGACTGTGGCTTCCTGATAGCTTTTGTCTGGGTAGGTTTTAGGGTGAAGATATTTGTCATGATTGTTTTATCATTATGAATTATTAGACCACTACCTTCCCCAGACTGAGTCTTCTAGTTATGCTGGAAGGAAATCAATATGGGTTCTTATGGACAATAAAGGAAGTTAGGTTTACTGTGTTATCCAGGAGTATGTGAAGATGTATTCAGTGAGATCCACATCTCTGCACTAGTGATACCCAGTAGGTTTTTGTGTCCATGATTCTGAGGCAGCCTTGTTGATTAATTCATATTTTGAAGTTGAAGAAACTTAAGTTCCTAAAGGCTAAGCACTCATCAAAAATCATACCAAAATTTAGGGTTTTTTGACTTCCAAGTTTTGCTGGTTTTATCATGTTAGGGACCTTACTCCTAGAAGAATGGAGCATAAATCTCACCCACATTGGTGGTGCTACTCAAGAGTCTTCTAAAGGGGGCCCCTGTGACCAGTTAGTGTTCTTCTGACACTTGTTTGCTCAAACACTTAGACCCATCACAGTTTGCACCCAGAGACTTCAATTTAAAATGTTCTCTGTATTGTATATTAAAAACCACCATCTGAGACACATACTAGCATCAAGTGAAGGGTTCCATTATTTAAAATTATATACCCAGAGTGATGTATTGGTACATCACAGATTTCTGTTCCTTTTCAGTCAAAAAATCAGATGAGACAACCATTCTCGCATATTATATCACAAACATACTTCCTTTACAAAACTGATATTTTTATGTGTACTTATATCTGCTGGTTTCTGGCTGTATATTCAAATGTTTGTGTTTGATTTTATCTTGAAATTTTAAAATGTGTTACGTGATCATTGTAAAATTTCAAACACTATAGAAATACATATAACAAAAACGTGAACTTTCTTACTTGCATCTCTAGAGAAAACTACGGCTTAATATCTTTCCAGACTCCTTCATATCATCCACAACATCACACAATTACTGTGTATTTTCTTATGTTTATGTATTTCCAGTTTTACATGAATGAGAATGACAAAGGGTATTTATCAATGAATTATGTTTTTGTCTACTACAGTTACTGTCTTGGACATAATTAGATATCAGTACAAGTAGCATTTTTGCATTCTGTTTTAACTCTCATATATACCTTTGAAATGAACATATCCATGCTTTTAGAAACAACAAAGAAAGGCCTCGAACCAAATAATTTTGCCTACACACAAGGAAATAGTTTTCTACTATTTCTGCCGTGAAACCGATGGAAAGACTCTTGTAACATCAGTGTGGTCAGATAAAACAAAAAACTGTACCCTCAGAAGCCGATTCCAGTCTCAGCACTGGCATCAGAATGTCAGGTCTCACACCTTCTCCAGCATTAGATAGCAACCTTTCTTCTCCCTTTTTATCATGTGTCTTTAAAATACATGTCTATGCTCTTTTACTTGGCATCTCTTCATTTGTTTGTGGCCATTTGTAGCTATTTTGTGGTTTGTCTGCTCTTAGTCTTTACCCATCTGTCTGTTGGTTTGCTTGTCTAACTAAAGTAAAGGACTGTCATGAATCACATGGATTTTAATTCCTTGTCTGTCCCAGCCCTGGGGAGGCAGAGGCAGAAGGACTTCCTCCAGCTTGAGGCAAGCCTGGTGTACACAGAAACTTCCAGGCCAGCCTGGGGCTACTTAGCAAGACTATTTTACAAAAATTATTATTAATAGTAATGATTATAATATTTTGTATGTTACATATGTTGCAGATATTTCTGTCATTTGTCTTTTAATTATGAATTTTGTCTTTGCTATTTAATTTTACAAAATTGTGTCTATAAATTATATCCTTTATGACTTTTTAAGTGTATGTCATGTAGGAAGGTCTTCTACTCCTGAGGTTATATAAATACCTTTATAAGTTTTCTTCTAATATTCTTATTGTTTTGTTTTTTATGTTTAGCTCTTTAATCCATCTGGAAATGATTTTTGTATATGGTGTGAGGTAGGTATCTAAGTGTATTTTTTAAATGAATAGTTCATTGTCCCAACACTTTAATTACTAACCCATCATTTCATATATTAAACGCTAGTATTTATACATGGTTCTGATTCCAGGCTTTCTATTTTGTTACACTAATATATTGTCTATCTTTATGCTAAACACAGAGTGTTCATTACATAGTGTAATAAAATATTTTACTATCTGATGAATCAAATCCCCATCATTGTTCTAGTTCAACAAGTCTTTAATTAAGCAATCAGTACTCTGGATAAAGTTTGGATTCCTTTTGTCAGTTCCCATAACGCATTCCATTGGGGCTTTTTAGATTTATATTGCACTGAAGTTTGAAATTATATTTGAAGAATGAATGAGAGGCTTATCCCACCAAACCTTCTTATTCAAGAAAATGATATAACTGCATTTAAGTGGGTCCTCTTTTGTGTTCTTTTGCCTGAACAGACCTATACATCTAAAGCCGAGTTATCTCTCAGAGTTTTAAGCACTTTCTTGATACTATACAGATTTATTTTTCAATTCTGCTTTGAGTTACCATGGTATCGTTAGGTGTAGTTTGTCTATTGTATTTCTATATAGGTATCTTACTGAGTTATAATAGTTTCAATTTCTTTTTAGTTAATTCTTTTGAATATTATGCTATTTCTAGACAGCAATTTTGATTCTTCTGTTTCAATGCTTTATTATATATTTATTTTAAACATAAATATTTTATTAATTCTTTGAGAACTCTTCATACCATCTGTTATGATCATATTTATGCCCAACTCCTCTCTGTAACTCCTTCTGGATATATCCTAACTCCACAATCCACAAACTTTGTGACCTCCTTTTCAAAATGTAGTAACTCATACTACATAACATAACATAACATAACATAACATAACATAACATAACATAACATAACATAACATAACATAACATGTCCTGGTTATGTGTCCATCCACTGAAGTGTGGTTGACCTATCCTAGAAGACTGTCCTTCCCCCAGAAACCATAAAATCTCCCTAATGCCTCAGTCAGGGGTTGGGTCTCATGACCTCCTCTCCCCTCCATGCTAGGATGCTGATGTTTGTGCAGGCAACCGCAGCATCTGTGAGTTCAGGACTCATCGTTCCTGTGATGTCCAGAAGACACTGCTTTTGCTCTGGTCCTCTCTGACCTCTGGCTCTTACAATCTCGCCTCCCCCTCTTCTTTGTGGTCCCTGAGCCTTGAGGAAGGGGTGCGATAGAGATGTCCCGTTTGTGGCTGGACTCTCACGAGCACTTATTTTCTGCAGGTTGACCAGTTGTTAGTTTCTGTGTTAAGTACCATTGGCTGCATAAGGAGATTTTCCTGATGAAGCCTGAGAGTTGCACTAATCTAGGCATAGAAATATATGTATTTAGAAGTCAGTTTGGATACTGTGTCCATTTAACAAAATAATTACTTTGCTACATCGCCTAGGATTTCCTGGATAGCTTCGCAAAATCAAGGAAAGAATGTTCTTTCTGTTCTAAGGTTTTTCAGGCATTGTGATATTTAACCTGTTAATTAAAAGAAGTTTTCTTCCTTACTCATAGATTAGGGATTTCAACCAGAAAACAATAACTTTAGCATCTTTTGAAAGAATTTTTTTATTTACTTTTTAATTAGGCAAATGGAATAATAGATTTCCTAAAGTTGTTTTTCTTGTGGTATATTTTGAATATAATACAGTAAGTTATTTAGATTTGGCATTTATATTTAAAACAGAGATAGCTCTATTAATCCATATAGATACAATCTCTTTTTCTGTATTTATATATTTGAGGCTCTATGTTGTTAGACCAATTCTGCCTTTAGAGAAACTTAAGCCACAGAGAAAGTCTGAGAAAGTGTCTGTGCTTTTTACATTGGAAAAATACAGATCAAGAAACCTTAGCAGAACTCACAAACAAGACCACCTTTTTGTTTTCCTCACATGTGTATTTTATTTGCTGTAAGTTTAATAATTTGTTCTCAAATTTTCTACATTTTCCAGATTTTCACTAATATTTTCCAGTAAATCAGCCACTGAACTTGTATTTTAGGAATTACTGATATTTTAATTTTAGCATTTTACAGTTTTCTTTTCTACATTGTTTATTAACCTGGCCAAAGATTTTTATGACTTTGGAAGACAAACAATTCATTATGTAGATCAAGTGAGAGTTTTGTATCTCTGTTTGTTTGCATGTTTCTAGTTTCATTTTTAAATTTTGTTTTTATTGTTTATTTCTTTTTATTCTCTTTATATATTTTTATAGGGCCTACTTCCCTTTAAAACGGAATCTTTTCTTAGTGTAGTTATATAAAACTACTCAAATTCTACATATTTTTCTAAAGATTACCCCAATTTTTTTCATAGGGTTCAATGGTAAGACTCTAGTTTATGCTCTAAAAATAGTTTTAAATATTGTTTACACCAAATAGCATTTTAGATGCTCCCAGTGAACCTTTTAATAGATTGATCCTTTGTTGTTATTTCGGTTTGCTTTATTTGGTAAGGGAGATGTTTTTTGTTCTTATAATGGACTTACTTTTCCTTTGAAATTTCAGATGTATTTGAGGTTTAATATGTGGTTGGAGTTTGTAATTAAAAATAATTTTAGTGTGTATTAGTTTTCCATTGTGGTGGCTGCATCAGTTTTTAAGTCTTACAATATTTTGTTCTTTACAAATATAAAGATCTCTGTGTATTTCACGTAATATTATTGTCGTACCTGAGAACACAAGTTCATGATTATCGCAACATTGGATTTTTTTCAACTTTATATACGACATTCAATTGAAATAAACATGACATAAGCCTTTTTTAACATTAAATTGCAGACATTCATGGTTTTTCAACTTTGCATGAGAAAGAATACAAAATGTCTAAAAGAAAATTAATAAAGGAAATTTAATTAGCCATACACATCTGCATACTCATCTATATGAAATGCATGCTTGTCTATGTGCATATGCAAATATATCCTGATTATATTTCACTTTTATTACCGTACTCTCGTTGATTTATTTAAAATATTTTGTAATTTTATATTAAGTACAGCTTTTCTAAATAAGGTAAACCTAGATTTTTAATCTAAAATTTTCCTCCCGAGTTAGAGGGAGTAATAACCTGCTTATACTATCTACAGAGTTTTAGACTTCTCTTTCATTTTGTAATTTTTGTTCATTATTGCGGTTCTCCCCATTTGTGGTGTCTTTTGTAAGATGAAAGATTTTGATGCTGCTGCCTGAAACAGGCTGGGAAGCTGTATGTAGTATTTTTATTCTTCTGGAAGCTGCTTTAAGTTTTTCACAAGCGCAGTTAAGTGTAAATTGTTACGATCAATAATTGATTGGTATCTATAAGTTTTTTCTCCTCTCTTAATGATAAAGTCTTTATTGGGCTTTAATTATTTCTGTATCTACTCTTCTCTGCACTTACAGTTAAAATCATGTGGAAATTTCATGCCCCATAATTAGCTGAGCAGTAGTAGCTGCAGTGGAACTGTTAACATTATTGGTGATATTATTTACTCCATGTTTCTATTTTATAGGAAGCCCTTATTAGTTACTGCATTACCTTTAGTCACCAATTTAGCAAGCATTATTTAGATTTACATTGCATTGTTGTGGTCTATTTGCTCTATTGTTGTGGAATTCAAGTCATTGCATTTCGTGCACACCTTTTCTTCTGTTCTTCTCAAACCATCCTTTATCAATTCCTGGTGGTTTTGTTTGTGCTTCGTTTTCTTTGAATGCCTGTGTGTAGTGAAGAGTCCTGGTCTTTGTTTCTCAGGCAGGAATATCTTGCCTTGTCTTTACAGTCGACAAGTAGACTGATTTCAGAAATCCCAGGTGACAGGTGACTTTTCTACAAATCCTGACGATTGGTTTCTCTGGAGGTGTTTCAATGGATAAGACACACACTATCTGTCCTTTTAGGTATGAGGTTCTCACCTCCTTAGTCATCCATTTCCCAGTGCTCATGGTTGACATCCATTCAACTGGTCCATCAGGGAAAGATGTTCGTGTTAGCAGTTTACTGGGCCACATAACACAGAACTCCTTTCTTTTCAAACCAACAGCAAGCACTTTCATAACAAATTTCACCTATTAATCCAACTTCAGATGTTCTGCTTGGTAATAATGAAGTTCATGCCTGAGTCTTGAAACATGTTGTGAACTTTCTTTCATGTGGGCTAGTATCTCTAACCCACTGGGTAGTGAATATTTATGCAGAGCTTCCCCCTCAGTCATAACCCAAATGTCTGACCCTCTCAGTCACTTTCTCTTACCCTTGACTCTCATGGGTAAACACTAATAGTTTCTCTTGAGGCTGATTTTAAAGACCATATCCTCTGTGATGTATCTTACCACTGTTCTTTGTCTCCATCCAATCTCTTAGTAACACATGGGCTTAGGTGCATCTTGAAATCTCTATCCTGTTCACATGAAGCACAGATCCTACGTTGTGATGAAAAATTTAAGTGAGAGCAGAAATTAATAATCTACAGGTTAGCCGTCTGTAGTGTATATTTGTGGTTTCGATTACCTTTGTCAAGGGGTCTAATGCAATGCCTGTGGCCACTCTGGTGCCTGGAGGCTCACACCATGATTCTCCTGGAGTTTTCTTCAAGGGAGCAGGTTCTTAGGTCTCTCTCACTTCAGATCACCTTTTAGTTCTCATGCTCAGTGTTAAGAAGTCTGCCTTCTTCCCTCAGGTCTGACCTATAGCTGCTTTCAGTATGCTGTTCGAGCTCAGGTTGCCTAAAGCATGACCACGTTAGGATACAATGCATGGAGGGTGCATTTATATAAGAAAGGTATAGGCTTCCGGTTGATTTGGTCTGTTTGATAACTCTATGCGCCTCTGTCTTTCCCTCTTTAGGTGGGAGGACACACCATGCTCCCCATCCGCTGGATGCCTCCTGAAAGCATCATGTACCGGAAGTTCACCACAGAGAGTGATGTGTGGAGCTTTGGGGTTATCCTGTGGGAGATCTTTACCTATGGGAAGCAACCATGGTTCCAGCTCTCCAACACAGAGGTAACAAAGGGACAGGTCAGGATCTGGTCTGGGAAAAGGCTGATGATAGATATCACAGAACAGGGATTGCATACAGTGTACAGACAGTGGGCTCTTACAGGAGCAGAGGGGATGCAGGCAAAATCAGGGGGGAAATCTTAGTGGAGGAACGTTTGTAACTACAGAAAATGAATATGGCTGCCATAGGAGCTTAAAATCAGAAGTCTACTCTGAGGCATGAGTCAGGCGTCTGTCTGTTCCACTACACATAAACAACAACCACCACAAAAATAAAACATTTCACCAAGAGAGAAAATCAAAACTAAGAGCAGCTGTGAGTTTTTCTATTGTGCCATCTTGTGGAAACACCTACTACTTAGTGTGTCTACAGAAGGAGGTCCCCAAAGTTTTGAGCTAACCCAGGCACAGGGATGCACTGGTCCCAATTTGTCGGAAAAGACGAAGTTCACATGATTAACAGAGTTGTGTGCAGATGTCCAACTAAAGCACAATAATATATATTATCATATTTTTGTAATATTTATACTTAGTTATATTAGTAGATGATGCATTTGGACAGTAAGTAATGATTGTCAACAGGTACTTCTCTACACATCTCTGGTGCAGTAACTTAGGAATTTTCACAAAAACACCTCTTGAGCTTTGGGACAAAGAAAGGGCATCTTGGCATCTTGGAAGAAGCTGTCTGTCATAGAGTACTAGACAAGGAGATGGCTTGGCTTGTGCTGTTAGGAGTTTTGTATTTTTAAATGACACATCTTATCTATGTGCAGAACAGAGCCGTGTTGACCCAGGAATTCAGCACAGTCCACAAATAGTATAGGTGGGACTCCTGTAGCAGTAGACTTACATAAAATGTCAGCTTTTTTGTATTTTTTTTAAATAACCGCCACTAAGGCCTTTTTGTATTAAAAATCTCATTTTAATATTTAAGATAGTATTTTTCCCTAAAAGATATGTTCATTTCCAATCTTCAGTGTCCTGACCATTTAAACAAATTTCAAAGACCAAAATGTAAGGCTGGAGATGTGGCTCAGTTGGTAGACCATTCGCCTAAGATGTAGGAAGCCCTTGATCTTCTGTGCTACATATTCAGGCATGGTGACCCCTGCCTGTAATCTATGCACACAGGAGATAGAGGTGGTAAGATCAGGAGTCCAAGGTCATCCTTTGCTTCATGTAACTTGAGGATGGCCCAGATCTCATGAGACCTTGCCTCAAAACAAAACAAGGCATTCCTTTATATCTGTGATATCTTACTACACAGGTACTCAGTGGGACCTGACCTCAATTTCCAAAGTAGAACAAATTAGAACAAACCTTTTAGTGGTCTTATAGAATAAGGAAAGAGTGTATATAGAATCTATTTGTTGTGGATTTTATTTAAATTGGTACTCTTTTCCTGGGGATGGTACACACATGCATTTGCACATATAGATACATGAATGTGAACTTAGATGCATGCAAATACACACATGCATGCATCTGGGCTCAACCTCCATGGTATTTGGTAACCAAAGAAAGAAGAATCCCTGGATGGGTGTGTTTTGGTGTTAGCAGAACCTTGTCATGGATCCCTAAGATGGGTAGAGTGGTTAATGGGGGTACTTATGGCCTCTTTGAAGATGGTGTAGTAGGGCCCTACCCTTGAAGGCAGGCTTTCTTCCCTCAACTCCTCCCCTTGCTCCATCTACAGCAGCAGCTGGGTGCAGGCAGTTGCTGGTGATGGGCTACACAGTGGAAGTTTACAGCCTGGCTGGTTCTGCTTTAGAGAAGATGCCACTGGGTGCCTTTGGTCTAAGCATAAGCAGCAGGTATTTCAGCTTGACGTAGATCCTTCTTCATGAAGGTGGAGAGAATAGAGGTAAAATCTGGGAGAGGTCTGATACCATGGTAAACACAGCACCCGGAGACTTACCAGGATGGCAAAGAAATAATCCCAAAGTGCCATCCTAGACTCCATGGTGAGTGTAGACAGTAGAGGCTGGCACAGTGAAGGTCATTCCAGGTCAGTGATGTGAGACACCCAGAAACCCAGGAGAGGGCCCTGTTCTGCAGGATGCAGAGGTAGACAGGGGAGGGAGGAAAGGAGGACAAGCAGAAGAGAGGAACAGAGGAAGAATGTGAGAAAGGGAGGTTCTTACCCAATAAAATGCATGCTAATGGGGGAAAAAAGGCAAGCATTTGCTCAGATACTCAGAAGGTGTTTTGTTCCCTTTTTGAAAAATGCAGATATTTTAGTTTCAGTAAAGAAATGTCTGACCTCCCAGAAGAGCCGAAGGGGATGTCATGAGTTGATACAATGCAATGTTCTGGATGGAATCCTGGAATAGCCAAAGGAAAAGAGGTTAAAAACTAAGGAAATGTGGGTAAACAATGGCATTTGGCTAATAATGGATTTATGAAATGCAGTGTATAATATGCTAATCGCAGGCAGATGGCAGATCATAATAGGAACCGTATATACTTTTCTCAACTTTTCTTTAAACACAACATTTTAAAAACAGAGTTTATCTTCTTGCTATTGTGAATAATGCAGCCATAAACATAGGCGTGCGAGCATCTGCCGTAGGGTGTAAGTACTTTAGGTATATATACCCAGGAGCAGAACGGCTGGGCCATATGACAGCACTGCTTCTAACTTCTTGAGAAACGCCCATGCTGAGATTTCTAGCCTAGCTTCCAATGTTTGTAGGCATGTGTACACATAAGAGTGAGCGTGGGATTAGGTTATGAAACTAGAAGGTAGGTGATGGCAGGAGAAGAAGAGGCACTGGGGACACCTACGGGAGGGACAAAATGACACATGGGAAATGAGAGCAGAAAGGATGCTATGGAGGTAGAGGAAGTGTACAAAGTGGTATCAAGGGGTGGGACGGAAAATGACAGGAAGAGAATAAACGCAACCAAACAAAACCAAAATGCCCAAATGAAGCTTAATACTGTTTTTTTTTAATTAGAAAAGTAATGTCTAGTGTTAAAATTAAGGAAAAGATGAGGAAATAGGGTCTTAGAGTGGGAATACACGCAGAGTACAAGATACTTGTGTTAAAATGTCCTTATGTAACACAGTACCGTGTAGAATGGATACAAACCAATGGGAAAGTAAATAATTCTTTTAAAATGTACCTGGACTGAGAGTGTAGATAAGCAGAACAAAAATTGCCTGCTCTTGAGGCCCTGGGTTCAATTCCCAGCATTTAAAAGGAAATGCCTTTGAGTAATTGGAATTGAACTATAAAGAACATACCTGGGCCTGCTACATCTCAAAGCCATCCCTTCAGTACAGCACAGTTTTTCTTGTTGCATTTGCTCCTTCTGGAAATCCAGACCTCAGTCTTCCAGCCAAGGGTGATGAAGTCCCTGGAGGTTAACTGACTTGAACTAGCTGGCCACCTAGGGAGTGGTGACCCTAGCAGCTCACAAAGAGCTATGGGCAGCCGAGGAAAGCTGGGAGCAGGGAAGAGCACCAATTGGTTGCCAAATGGTCAGCCTGAAAACATGCATTCAAGTGATGGTATTTGAACTGAGAAGGTTATATTGAAGACTATATATATGTATATTTGCATACATTTGTATTATAGACATATAATAACAATTAATAAAAGAAGAGACAATGAGTTTGAATGAGATTGGGTACCTGTATGAGGACTGTAGTTGAGAGCCACAGAACCCACACAAAGCAGCTGAGCAGGCATGGCAGCTGCCTGCAATCTGACCAGGAGACCGGAACAGCTGGTCAGAGAAGCAGCTGGAAATGGTGAACTCCGGGTTTAGGGCAAGACCTGCCTTCATAAAGGCAGTGGTATTCAAGCGAGGAAGATAAACAGATTCAACTTTGGGCCTCCATAAAGCATGCATACACCCATCCATGCCCAATTGCTCTCTCAGGTGAACTCCCCCCCACACACCTGTGAACATGCAAACACAGGCACACATGCATAACACATACATTCACTACATGTCACATACACAACACATACATTCATTAAAGAAAAATAAACAGTACTTAAAAGGATACAGGTATTGAGGGAGCAGACAGGCAGCTCTACAAGGGGACTTCAAAATGACAGAGGCTAAGAGGTGGAGGAAAGGTGGCCGTTACCCAATCTCTGCAACAAGGTGGGAGAGGAATGCTACTCAGGCGGTCCGGATGATAACAAGGACTATAGAACTGTGAAATAAAAGGGAAGGGTACCTGTGTGGAGTCAGGGTCCACGTGTTCTGGCCAAGCAAGCACAGCTCAAAGAGCAGCAGTGAGACCCACCTGCACTGCTCATTGCCCCTGCAACATCTGCACAGGCCGAGAAGAAAAGCACTCCTGCCTCCCACCCGGATATCAACCTGTGCATATGGCGATGATGAGTTAGGTTGGTGTCTGTTGCTAGGTAGGAGTCCCAGGACCAAGGGTGATCTTTGCATGAATTTCTGGATATAACTTCTTTATTCTTGCTTTCTCAGGTCATTGAGTGCATCACCCAAGGCCGCGTCTTGGAGAGACCCCGAGTCTGCCCAAAAGAGGTATATGATGTCATGCTGGGGTGCTGGCAGAGGGAGCCTCAACAGCGGCTGAATATTAAGGATATCTACAAAATCCTCCATGCTTTGGGGAAGGCCACCCCAATCTACCTGGACATCCTCGGCTAGTATGACTGGTGGCCAAGCATTTATACTCTGTTGCCTCCTCTCTCCCTGCCTCATATCCACTCTCCTCGTCTCAACTCCTTTCTTCCATCTTTGACTGAAATGAACATCTTCATATAAATTCAAGTGCCTGCTACACATACAACACTGAATTAAAAAACAAAACAAAACAAAAGAAAGAAACCCTGTAAGGCAGTTTGACATATATATTTATATATATATATATATAACTATCTATCTATCTATATCTACAGAGAATTACCTTCTCTAATACATAGAGACGCTGCTGATACAGAAAACCATATGACATTAACAACTGAGAAACATTTTAAATATTATTATTAACACAATGAAATTCCCTTGACTTAAGCTGTGGCTGTGCTTCTTCAGCCCTGGCATTCCAGAGCTCTTCGTCTTGACTGGCAGAGAGGGAGGATGGGAGGAGGCATGGTGACGCACAATCATCCATGCACACGCATGACCCATTGACGGTGCTTGGCAAGCAAACAATTCTGGAAGTCCAGGCCCTTTGGAAACATCTCTGGCCTGCCTTGACCTTCGCCTCCACTTTCCTCCCCTTTTCTTCCTCTTTGGGGGCAGTTTTCTAATTTTTTTTTCCATTCTACAAAGTATACAGTCCTGATGCTTTTGGGAATCAATGAGGACACCTACAAGTAAATACTGACAAAAGCCAACACCAGATCCCACAAGAGCAAAGCCATCCACGGCCCGGTTAAACGCCTAGCAAGTCAGGGCGGGGGGGACTCCAGGAAGAGCAAACCCCAACCTTCTGGATGTAAATCACTCTCAAGTTCCTTACTGGGTTTGAAGAGATTCCATCCTCTGAACCTGAAGAGCTGGACTTGGTGGATTTAAAGACTCCAACCAAGGAAGTAAAAACAGCTGAGAGTCCTATCAAGGCACTGCCACGCATCTTCCCATCACTGGAAGACTCTTTGGCCTGTCCTTGCCTTTTCAGGCCCTTGGGGAGTTTGGAGGTTAAGAGTCCACATTCTCTGGTGTCATCTCTTAAAGTAGACACAGAGGCTTTGGGGCTCTGAGATTTGCTTATTTGCTTGTAGATCATAATTAGGCGTCCCCTTGGGTCTTATTTTCTTATCTCGCTCTCCCCACATCCTGAGGTTCTATCGAGTCCTGGGTAAACCCCATTGCCAGGGAAGGAATCCAGCTGAGAGCCTGAGGCATGTGTGTTTCGAGGAGCCAGACACTGGCATTGGCAAAAGCCAGCAGAGAATCTACTTGGCACCTGTGTTGGGCCCTTGGCATTCTCCTCACGTTTTAAGCCCTTGGAAGGATTGATGCATCTGCCTTTGAGCTGTTGTGAAAAAAGGCAGGGACTGAGAAATCGTTCTGTGGGCTGGGTGCGTGGGGGTGGGGGGTGGGGGGGAGCGGGGCGGTGACTGAAGCTTCTCTGGAAGCTGTCCAGTGAGTGGCCAGTGCCGCAATTTTGCCATCTTAATTGAGGACCAAGTGCTGACCAGGGAGTGAGAATGAAGCATCTGGTCTGGGGCCCGTGGTCTGGGGCCCGTCCCCTAAGCCTCCAGCTCCAGGGAGAATCGCTGCCTTCCCAACTGTGTTGCTGAGGATGGCAAAAGAGGCAATCTCTGGGCAGCTCTCACACACAACAATGAAAGGCCCCCAGGAGTCTAAACCGCACCGCACCGAGCCATCTTGCTGGGGAGGAGGGGATGTGCCCTTTCTAGGGTACCCGTCTCTCCACCTCATCCCAAGCACAGAACTACCTAACAGACATTTTCTTACCAGAAGCTCCCAGGAACCGCCGACATACCATCCTTGTCAGCTGAAAAACTGTCTGCAGCCTAGATATCCCGGCCAGTCAAAGGCAGCTGAAGTATGGGCAACTCCGTGGCGGGTTTAGGACTGGATTATGTGTTTGTGATTTTACTTTTTTTTTTTTTTAAAAAAATACCAACAAATGTTTTTATTCAACTAGAAAAGAGCTGTGCTCAGATTGTAGCCATGGTTGGGATTCAGGGATGAGCAAGCCTGCTCAGCTGGACTGGGGAGAGAGCTGAGTCAACTAGGAATTCAGTGTGGAACTTGTACTCCACTGGGTGCCCAGCCCCTGAAGTTGTCAGGGAGAGAGGCTCTTTGGATTGATCCCTTCAAAAAAGAACCCTTTGCTGTCCTGTGGCGATGACTTCTCTTATGACGCCTTGAATCAGTCCACCTGAGGCTTTGGTCTCTTCTGGGGGTGTGAGTGCTGGGTGATAGTTTTCCATCCCAGTTTTGATCTGGATAGCCAAGAGGGAGACATTCCCAGGCAAGGGATGACTGGGGGTGGGAGCTGAGGAGAAAGGGATTCTGGGTTAGAGGTGATGCTCTGAGGTGGGCGGGGGTGCTGGAAGAAGTGGAGGTCTGGAGTTCAGAGCATGAGTGGGAGAGCTGGGAGAAATGACAAGGCTGAACTTGCTCGAGGGTCCTTGTGCTACTTCCATGATCGTCCACACTGGCATCCAGGGTCCCTCCTCTCTACATCCCTCCACTATCAGCCGCCTGTGTATCAGTAAAAGAGAGGGGATAGTGGAGTTAGGAGGGGTGCAGAACAGGGGTCAACCTTCCTATCTTGGCAACCTCCCTGCGTACAGGAGATTTTACACGTGAACCTTGGAAGGTGGAGAAAGGGCTTGCGGCTGCTTCCAAGGGTAAGGACACGCAGAACAGGCTTTGAATAGTGATGTGCATCCTAGGGCTCTGGGGTGTGCAGAACATCTTACTCCTCTGTGCTGGCACAGGACGCATACGACTCACTTCACTGTGTCATGTTTTCCTTATGTGCAGAGTAAGGGGGGCCCTGGTTATGCCCCCATCCTATTCTAGCTCTCAATCTTTAGCTCCTAACAGCACGGAATCACTGTGCCACTTTTTCTCTTAGCATCGATCTGGAATGCCTAGAAAAATCTTCCTTTGGCCTAGTGCAAGCAGAAGGCGGTTGTCTCTGAGGACATACTGTACTTGGGCTGGAGTTGCTCCCAGCAAGCCAGTCTGATCCTCCTTTTCCTCCCTTGTCAAAACATGCACGAGTCTAAAGTGTCTGAGACTACTTTAGCTTGGGGTGGAGGGGACATTCTCTCTCATTCCCTACCCCAGCCTTCCCCCCTATTACCAGAAAATTGTTATTGGTGGTTTATTTATTTATTTATTAATTATTTATTTTTAAAGAGTCTGATGTGGTCCAGTGAGGCTAGAACTGACATCCCATAAGCCCATGTAGCTGCTGCCACCGGCTCCATCCTGCTTCCTACATAAACGCATCCACACCATGCCAAATTGATTTAGTACTTAGCTTGAAGTTAACTCCACTGTGAGTGCTTGTGAATGGTCCAGGGAACCCATGCTTATCTCTGTGTCCTGTCACTGTCACCTGGACCCCTCCTGGACTGACAAAGAGTGACGTGGCTGTCCACTGTAGAGCTGGGAGTCGCGGCCAAGGGTTCCTTTAGTTATGTGCTCTGGCCATGAACTTGATGCTCCTTTCTGATTTCATCTCTGAACTAGGAGTGGTTGCCAAGGATCACTCAGCCTTCACTAGCCAATAGGCAAAGGACTTTGGCCCTTCCTCCACTCAGCAGATCATGCACAAGTTATTCCCAGAGACAACTTTTTCGCCGGAGGCGAAGCGCCTCCATTTTCCCGGGCTTGAGGTGAACAGTGTTGTTCATCTCGGGTGATGCTTACCTTGTGGAACACACTAGTGAAAGTACTTCTGGTGCTAAACACTATGGAAATCAGTACCAATGGAAGAGCTTTACAGCAGAAGTGAGGATGAGTGAATCCTGCTGGAAGAGCACTCAGACAGCGGAAAGACCACTGAGAACCCTGCTTTAGTGCTTGGCTGCCCATGTGATTGTGGCTAAGTCAACATTTCTTTAATGCTACCCCCGTCCCAGATGGACCCTTAGAGTCTACTTCAGTTTGAAAGGCTATTTTGAGTCCCATCTACTCCTTATTCTAAGGTATTTTTTGCTAGGAATGAGAGATGAAATGAAAGGCGAAGAGGGAAAGGAAGAAAAGTTGCTGTTGACAAAACTGACCATAAAGGAAAGTAGAGAATATTTTGTGCCTGGGATGTTTGAGGGACACTGGTGCAAAATCGAGGCACACCAGTCAGGAAGTTGAAGTTTCTCTACTTCAGGAGAAGCTGCCCAGCCATCTTCCTCACTTCACGTGCCCACACTGGCAGAATCAAGTCTGAAATACGGAGACAGGTCCCATCCACCTCCCATGAAAAGCAAGTAGTAATCTGGACTCTGGGTCAGAAACCAAGAGACTTTTTTTTGCATGTACATATTTTCTTTCCATTCTTTGATATTCAAGAATAAGGCTGGTGGGATACTTGTTTCCCTTTTCTGAACCAAAAGCAGCAGTAAAGTCTTTATACTTACCTGAGAGTTTTTGCAATCTTTGAAATTCTTTGTTTAGAGGGGAGCCTAAAAATGTTTGTGGATGATGAGTCAATGAAACCAGATTCCAGCCAGATTCCTAGAAGCCACCCTCAAACATTTCTACAGTGTCTGGTGTCTGCTTTGCTTAGGCACTAACCTGCTAAAGTGCACAAGGTCTTTACCTCAGAGCCAAAAAAAAAAAAGTCACCTTGACCTGAGACTTTGTGAGCTGTAGTCACTCAATATGATTTTATTTCTTTAAGATCCACATTATTTGGTACCAAGTAAATTGCTTCAACTAGTACTTAACAGGGCTGGAAGGGGAATTCCAAGTTTGGGCACCATTATTAAAACATCAGTGTGGACTTCAGAACCTGTTTGGGCATTGTTCGAATATTACCAGGAAAGCATTCCTTTTCAGCTCTAGTCACATGCATGTCATGCACCCCAACTACCCATTTGGTGGTGACAGAGTCAGAGAAGTCTCCCTGGAATCAGCAAACCAGTTGCAGGGTGGGATTCTCTTTTGCACCGTGTGTTTCTTCTGGAAGGGACCTGCAGAGATATTCAGAAAGGTCCCAAAGGGAAATTGGTCATCCCCAAGTTTGATCATCTGCTGCTCCCCACACTAAATTATGTTAACAATAACATCTGAGCATCTCGATGTCATCCCTCCTGGGTTTCTGATAGCTCACCATGCCTAAACCCTTTCCACTTATGTGTTGTTTAGGATTTGGTATTGGAAATGCCAGCAAGGCAGATGAAGCCTCTCCCAGGAGGACAAGACAAGAGAGGGCATGAGAGGATGACAGTCTGTTGTGCTCTCTGATAGGCATGGGTGATGGTGGTAGAGGTGGTGACTATGTGTCAGTGCACTGGGTTGTTCCAGCCAGGGACTTGCATCTTGGCTTCTGAATAGGATTTCTGTTTGTCTGGTGCATTCTCTCCAAATGCTGTGTGTGTGTATGTGTGTGTGTGTGTGTGTGTGTGTGTGTGTGTGTGTGCATGCTCACACACCCAGTCCATGCAACAAGTTTCTGATGTGCCAACAGAGGCCCCTTTCTGTGAGATCTGTGGAGATATGGGCTTCACCTGAGAGAACTTGCAATTCCTTTTCTTTTCATTTCCTTCTTGTTAGCAATATTAAATTGCATAAAACCATGGGTTTCCTTATGACACTTTCAATATGTGAGTACCTGGATTCCTCTCCATAGGCATAGAATTCAGATTGTTCTTCCTGTGGGCAGCTAGGTTCCAACTTTTAAACCAGGCCCGATTTGATATTTGCCATAAGAATGATGTCTTAAACCAGCAAGCAAAGTTCCCTCTTTGGTAAGAGCATAAATTCTATTAACTTTTTTTCCATAAATGATCCAGGAATTTATTGGATCTCCAAACACAGAGTTCTCAAGAGAAATTTATAGTCCTCAAACTAGATGTTTCTTATAGAAGGTGGATTGTGATAACATAGAAGACAAGGAGCCTATGGAACTCCTACTTCTGAGGAGCTCCCAGGTATTTAGGTATTGCTTTCGTTTAGTATCTATGAGAGGATTCAGTTTCTTCTCATTTTAGGCAGTCAGGGATTCAGACCTCTTTCCTGCAAGAGTAAAGGTAGTGTGGGCACCCAGATCTGCACTGTGTAGTCTAGCATTCCTTTGTATCCCCTCAAACGAGTGAGAAATCACACACTCAAATCCAAATCTGGTATTTATATTTCATTTAAGAAGCATTCATGGGAGTGTTCCTTTAAAAAGAAACTTAAGTTTTTATATTATCTGGAGTAGTAGGACCTACTCAGTTTCTCCCCTTGGAGATTAGCCCATGTTCTGTCTCTATTTCAAAGCGGCCTGACACTTACCTGGTACCCTTGAAGCTACTTCTGGACAGGAAGAGAAAGCCTGATCCAGGTAGCTTGATTTCTGCAACCCATAGGAGAGGAGTACATTTCAGTCAAGATTTTCTTCTTTCTGCTTTTTCATTTTCCCCTTTTTTCTTGGTTCACATTCTCTGGCTTCCATGGGACAGAGGATCTGGCTTCTGAAACTCTGTGAAAGTCTTAATAAGAGGTGAATCCCAGGGCCACAAACAGTTTGGACTTCAAACAGTAAGAAAATTGGTGCTGAATGATTCGGCACACAAAGCAGAAAACTTTCATTTCCTGCAGGCAGGATGGAATTGGCTGTTATATTAAGACTTCTGAAGGAGCCCTGCCCTGGAGTAATTTCAGTGCTGTCAGACAATGTTGACATCTAGATTAACCTCTGTGCAGTGAATTTGACTGCACAGCTCATTGAGATGCATGTGGCGTGTCCCTGTAAATCCCATCTGAAACCCTCGGTGGCCCACCCTCAGCAGCCCCCTTTCCTGTCTCCACCTACTGATCTCACAGTCCATGAACTTTTAGCTTATGGGAGCAAAGACACTGACGCTGGGGTCTGACCCTCAGAGAGGGAGTTTTGACCTTTCTGTGAGCATGATACAGTCTTGAGTCATGTTTGCTGCTTGGTCAGAGTGACAGTGCTTGTCACTGTATTGGCTTTTCCCCAGAGGAGACTGCAAATCAAGGCATGAAAGACATTCCACTGATGATGAACAGTTTTATGGCCGATCTCAAAGGAGTCTGCAGAGGAGTCAAGGGCCCAGAGTTGGTCTTTCAGGTTTTAAGAAAACAGCAAACGCAACAAGGTCATGACTGCAGATGAGCTGGGTGGGATCTGATGGCTGGAAGGACTTGTCCTCTATACAGGTGTTTCCCCTGAACCTTTTAATAAAGGCAGCCTAGACTTCTACTCATTCGGCTGGGACAGTGCTTTGTTAGAAAGCTCTGAGCCCTTCTAACTCATGGTATGATGCCACACTGAAATCCCATAGTCAGGTGAAACCTTTCATGTAAGATGGTCCACACCAAAAGTAAATACATGCATCTTATTCACCAAAAATTCTGAAAAGGGACCTTCAGTTTGGCCCCAGCTACCTCCAGATTCTGCAAAGCTACTCAACATAATTCCAGGCATTTCTGAAAACACAGATCAGGATTTTAAAATACCCTGCTCAAATCTGAAGAACAAATCTCTCTGCAGAGTTGTTGAATCTGATTCTCCTTCAAATTATTTTTCCTTCTTTGCTTCTTTAGTAGTGGGAGTCTTTTTGTATATTCTTAGATATTTCTTTAGGAGAATTGAAAGTTTTTAGTCAAGGACATTGTGTTTATTGACTAAGAAAATAGATTTCTGGACTGAGTAATGCAACAGCTACACAGAGGAAATCTTGATGACTTTATTTAAAAGCAATTATCAGAGTTGTGGGTTTTCCTGCCTTCTCAAACTGATAGGGAACAAATCATATTCATCTTTATGTTATTTATGACATTTATTCACTTCCACATATAAGCAAGTGCATGCATGCAAATGCCTGCATAATTCTATTGCATATAGACCACAGTGCCCCATTTGTGTTGCTTTCATTGATCTCAGCATGTGTGAACAAATGAATGCAGCACATGGGTGCTTTTCCTCACTGTAGCTCATCATTGTTTGTATTAGCAGCACAAAGCCTATGATTTTCCATATGATGAGGGTTTTTTTTCCAAACTTGAGGCTCCTTTGATGGCAAAAGAAAACACCCAAGTTCTCAAAATTTTCATACATAAAGGTAGGCCTCCTCCCTATCATTTTTTCAAGATTAAAAAACAACAACAACAAGCAGACTGAGCCTTGATTCTGATTTTCTGTAATTTTCTGGGGAAAGGGGTATCAGAGTCATCATAAATATTATGTGTAAAGGTAAATGTGAACTAATTTAAGCAATCACTGGCCCAACCACTGGATATAAAACTCATGTGTTTTAATTGAACGGTGGCATGAAGTCCTTGGGACCCAAGAAGAGAGCTGAGTTAGAGAGTGGGTTGTAGGGCGCTTGGCTTGGTGGCTGAGTGAATACCAGCTCTTGACTAGCAGTAGGCAAACAAGCTGCAGTTGTGCTCTCTCTCAAACAGCAGTGATGGGGAAAGCTGCCCTGTTCTAATCTGTTACTCAGGTTAGTTCCCCACGAAGTATATCAGCAGGTATTCCCTGGGAGCATCTTTGCAGACATCCCACTCCAAAGGGCCAGAGCTGTTTGCACCACATGCTCAGTTTCTCATTCACACCTTTCTCTGAATTCCAAATCTTATCTGTCCCCTCCCTCACTGACCTCTTCCAGGCTTTAGGAGCTCTAGGCATCTGAGGAAATTCTAGGTGTCTCATCTTCTTAGCCTGAGCATGTTGTGATTTAGTCTGGGTTTCTGCGCAAAGAAGCAAACTGCTCTCCCAGCCATCCCAGTCTCTTTCCCGCTCCGTGGACCACATGATTAGTGCTCATTAGCGCCTCATCAGTTGCCTTTGCACAGGAGACTCCAGTACAACAGGCCTATTATAAGGCCCCAGTCTGTCTTTTTGAAGTCATCTCATCCTTCTGGGTTGGTTAAGAAAGGCAAGCCTTCCCACAAACATGTTTTCCTTCGTATTTCTCTCTTGTTCCCTGGCTGCTGAACATCCTGGTAAATGACAATGTACACTTTTCCTTTTTTTTTTTCCTCTAGTCTATTGTGAGCAGGGCGGGGTGGGGAGCATGCCTCTCCATGTACCAGAGCTCCGTGTGTCAGCCAAGGTTTATTGGTTCTTGGAACAGTTAAAAGAGTGACTCCCATATTTGGTGGAAGTGATCTTTGTTGTGATGGCACTAGAAAGGGTTGTACCTTAAGAAACAAACTGGATGGATACACCATGGATGGTGATTGGGAGGTCAGCTGAAGGCTTGGGAGGCCAGCCCTTCTATTCCAAAGTCATTTCACATCAGCAGATGCTATGACTGTATCAGCAACTGTTCTTATAGTCACATACAGCCACATTCACTAGTCACAATAAAGCAGCCGTGTCTGACACAACCACTTATTTATTTATTTATTTTCATGAGCTGGAGAGATTCTAAGAACACTGGCTACAGTTCTGGATGAGCTGGAGTCGATTCCCAGCACCCGCATGGGTGCTCACCACCATCTGTAAATCCAGTTCCAGGAGATCTGCTGCACTCTTCTGGCCTCCACAGGCATACACACAGGCAAACCGCTCACACACATTAAAAACAATCATTTTCCTCTCATAACTCTAGGGAGTCCCAGAGCACAACAGAGATGTTCCAGAGGGACTCCTGCTGAGGAACGTGTCTGGCTGAAAATGAAACCCTAGACAACAAATCATGGGGCCAGATTGCCAAGGTTACAGCAGTGAAGTCATTTACAGTCTCTAAAAAAACTGTCCTAGGTGTCTGTGATGCCAAGCGCTATTTTAAGTCTCTTGCCACAAAGACTACTTGGAAGGTGAAATCTTTCAAATGTTATTTCCCTGCAATTTCCAAGTAGCCATCAGGTGTGATATGTCTGACAAAAGGTTGTCTGTGTGTTGTGAAAGGATGCTGACCACTCATGAGAAAAAGCAGAATGAAGCTGAGTACCAAGCATCCTGAGAAACTCATAAGTGTTTCATGGAAGTTCAGATGATCACAGCTTCTCTTTTCTTTTGACCTTGCGCTCAGTGTTTGCTTTTCTGATGCAGGAAAGCAGCACCTCTCCTCTAGACTTTTGTCTGAGTGATCTTTTTTTTTTTTTTTTTTTTTTTACCTGCCATTGTCTGTCAGGAAGAAAGCATTCCAACTTTCTTTGAAATGAGAATCCAAATTGGGATATGCTTGTAAATTGTGGTGTGAAATTGAAGGAGGCCAACTGATTCATAGTTGTGTTTCTTAATTCTCTAAGATAATCTTGAGGACACGGGCTCTTCTGAGCTTTGCTTGGGCCTGCTTGGAACAAATAGCTTCACAGTGTTGACTTCCTATAGACACGACTGATAAATTAAAGATCTCAGAGGTATCATTTGAGAAGTAGATGAACATGGAAAGTTTGAGCTATATACTAACAGGAACAGGAACTTACTTTAATGATTGTTTTCATTCCCTTCTCTTGAAAGTTTAGTCTTTTGGGGGGCCATTGGGATATTTCTTTTCCAAGGCTAGCAAAGATTGATTATAGTTCATGCCTAAAAGCAAAGGCTCTCTTGAGCCCATTGGGGTTGGAGGTAACCCCAAATGGCACATGTTATTTTTCTGTACCAGCACCACAGCAACAGGAGTCTTTGTGATTATGCTTTTGGACCCTGGTGGTTTGGCACAAGAGATTTGTCAAATTAAAAAGAAAAGAAAGTGAGTTTGGGCAAGAAAATTCTGACTAAATGTGAAAGAGCAAAAAAAGTCAGTGTTGTTCTGCCAACAGACATTCCTGTACTATTCAGTGAAAAAAATATTCTCTTTTCAGATGAGTTTTGCATTTTGAGATTGTGTGTGTGTGTGTGTGTGTGCGTGCATGCGTGTGTGGTTACAGAGGTGAGAAACAGGTAGGAAGCTGTTGTTTACACATTTGGATGTTCTCTAGAATACAGTAAAAGCTCTGTTCAGTTTCTTGAAACAAGACAGTAAAATTAGGGTTACAGAGAAAATAAAGGCCCATGTGTCTGAACAGTATGAAATAGCCTCTAAATATTCCTTTCTGAAACCTTCAGTCATAGCAAATCAAGTCAACCCCATATTTGTTATGATATTAGGGCAAAGCAAGCAACACACCTCAGTGTTCTGCCTGTCTGTGCTCCTCCTTCCGAAGGCATGGAATCCCTTATTCATGCCTGGACCTTGGCCAACAGGACTAAAACAATGAAACAATTTAGAGTAAGCCACCCCATGTAGATTTTTGGCAAGGCGCTAATTCTTTTTTTCACGGGTATTGAAGTTGTTTCAGAGTTATTTTTTGCTTCAAGTGATATTTAAAGAGATTTTTGGAATAACATTTGAGACCTTTCACCTAATATCAGTGTCTGTGAAAGGACAATGTCGTTTCACAGATAGTTTTTGACTTTGCCCATCCCAGAAGTGTAAATTCCGCTCTGATCAGGCCATCTGTTTTCAGCACCAGGGACAGCAACCATTTCCCTCATCTGAGCTCTACTCTGGTGATTGGATTTCCAGACAGGAAGGGAAGATTTTTCCATCACTCCCTACCCACTGAACTTGGAAGAGTTTAGTCTTAAGTTTTGGTGCTTATATATTTATTTTTTCACAATCCAGGTGTTATTTCTCTAGTTGGAGGTGTGAACCTGGGAGAGAGGAACCGAGAAATGAGACAGACTAAAGTCTCATGCAATAGCCAACTTTATTCAGAGCATCAGACAGTTCATATTCTGAGGGTTATGTCAGCCATAAATAAAGTTCACATGGGTTTAGACTGTATTCAGCCACAAGGACAAATGATGCTTGGAAATGTCTCTGAATAACAAAATGAAGAGTAATGTACAACCAGTCTGGAGAAAATCTCCTCCTATTTACTACACCTAGAAGGGGCACAAAAGCACATTGCAAGAACAATCCTTGTCGTGGAGAAACACAGCTTACAAGACTTTTGCCATGTTTCCTTGGAGCTATCTCACAAGCTCTCAAAATCATCCTCAGACAGCTTTATTCATGGACCATGTTCCAACATCAACATCCAGGAATAGCTTTTATTTGTCCCTAAACTTGAGATATCTGTTTCTGTCATGTCCTTGACCTGCTAACAAAGTATTGACTGTCATAGCCAGGTTTCTCAGCACAGAAATGGGAAAGACTGAGATACCGGTGGTGGGTATGCTTTGGGGCACCTATCCCTTCTTAGGCACCCTAGGCTTGCAAACTCCTACAAGGAATGCCACTCACTGACAACCTCTTTTTAAAAACATAAGCATAGTGCTTACAATATACAAGTCCGTGGTTGATTGGTGTACACCCAGAAGCAGTAATTCACAATGGTGGAGCCGAAGTTATGGCCTTTGAGGACAATGAGGGGTCTAGCAATACTGTCATCAGGCATTTTAGGAACTTGTGGAAAGTTGCTACTTTGAATCTTGGTATCCAGTTTGTGATCTTGAGGGCTGTTCCACAGCTGTTTTTGCCTTAAACAATCATGGTAAGGTTGGAAGTAGCTCCTCGTGGCTTTCCCCAAGCCAGTCCAAAGGGGACACTGGGGGCATTGAGAGTAACAGAAGCACATGTTGTCACTATGCTTTGTGATTGCCCAGTTTTCCTATAGCACAAAACATGCTTAGGTGTCACCACAGAAGCAGTGCGGTCTTCTGTTGTTTACTTGGCATCCTCCTTGGGGCCCCTCCATGATGGTAACTGAATCTCAGCTGATTCCTCCTCCTCCTTCCAACCCCCTCCTCCTCCTCCTTCCTTCTCCTCCAAAGGTAGTATACAAAATCCATTTTGGCTGCCTCAGAATTATCTAAGGCCTGGCCAAGCTATCACTTTTTCTAGCCACCCCACTTCTCCTCTCTGTCTCTTACACATTCTTCTTTTCCCTTCCTTGTTACTTGTAACAATTCACAGTATTTAGTGATGAGAGACCATCAGATTCCTTTTAAGGACAGAGATATTGTAGACGCAGACTAGAGTCAGGTCTCAGAGGAACAAGTTCAAGAGAACTCTGATGATTTTAACCTTGGGATAGGTCTGGGGAGGAACACATCCCTCCTCATTCCTTGCCTTCTGAAACAGGCCCATTCATGCCCACACTTGTCACATGCAAGGGACCACAGGATGCATTTCTTTAGTTGGCTTTCATGAAGACAGAGTGGGCAGTCAAAATATTCTCTATTAGAATCTGTTAAAACAGGAGAGCTTTGTTTTCTATATTAATCAAGGAAGGATCATGGTGCAGAAAAGACCAGCTATAGGAAGGCTCATAAGAGAACATTTTCTATAAAATGACAAAAGAGCTACAAACCCATCATTCATGGCATCCCTGACTCTCTGGCAGGCAAAAAGGTGGTTTGAAATGTGCTAACGAACAGGCACCTTTGAGGCCTCAAGAGGAACAGGCCAGAACTAAGCCCCAGCAAGGTTCTTGTACTTTTTCTGGAAAAATTCTTAAAAATTTCAAGGGCACATCTAGTTCTGCCTCTTCAGAGGCCTGCTCAGTGCTACTTCTGGGTTCTTAAGGCAAGTGCCCTGTAAACACCAAAGTCTTGTATTTTCCACTCTCTGCCAACCCTGGCTGTTCCGAGTGGAATGTTTCTCCCTTCCTTCCATGAAAGGGACCTGTTTTCAGGAGAAGTGTCCTTTAGACCTCCAGCTAAAACTGGAGGTAATTTTTTTTGCATGAATGGCTTTTTACAGCTAGGTCTAAAGAAGAACAAAACTTGTATTAAACTAAGTGCTACTTTACATCTCTTATTTCAAGGGAAATGAAGGATTTATTGCCGTGTAAATGATATACACTGATTTCTTTCCTACTGGACATTACATGTCCCTTTATCTTTAGGCTGATGTTGTGCAGCAAACTTTCAGTATCTGGAACATCAGCTGGCTCCCACTTCAGCGCACTAGCAGGACATTGTGTTCCCAGTGAGGAATTTTGCAAATGAAGTTGGGGTGCTGATGCAACTGATTTTCATCCCCCATCCCTAGGCTTTCTGTACTAAATATCTGTAAAGTGATTATATCTTGTCTGACCCCACGTGTTTGTGTGTATTTCCCACTATTTGTAAGACTATAGTGGCAATCTGAAGGGTTATGTGTCTTTGTGGAAACTGCTGAACAACGGATGTGGCATAGAGGACACATGTGACATATGTACACAACAGTTTTGGGGCCAAGCAAATGTACTCACTGAGTTTGGGAAGTGGGGTGAGCAGCATGGCTTGACTTGGGGGATGTTCAGCAATGGGGGTAGAATGTTGGCAGGTTATCGTTAATTGCTGAAGACCTTGATGAAGCAAAATTAAGATGTATTCACCCAGGTCTTAGGTTGTTCATGTAAATCCCAACTAACCAGTCTTCAGCTTTTATTTTTAACAGAACTATCCTTTCATAATGCTCACTCTCTTATTCCACGGGCTCTTGGGAAGTGCTGATCATGCTTGCTTCCCATGATTGGATTCCCAAGCTGTTAATATAGCAGACTGTGGTGTTAAATGCTAGGATAAAGTCATAGTACACCTTCCCTGAGAAGTTGTTCCTTCCATTATTTTCCTTTCTCACAGATTAATTCCATTGTCTATGCTAATGTTACTTAGATGTGTGTAAGTATTGGAGAATTGATCTAGTTACAATGATGACTGTGTTTGCCATTGGAGAACAGGTTCACAGTCTTGAGTAAAACTCTGCCAGGAACTTATCTTTTGTGAAACAGAGAAAAATCAAAACAAAACCAAGAGTAACTTGATAAGATGGCAAAATGGCCCCAGGGTAGAAGGAGGTGTTCTCAGTTGACACAAAGAGTTGTGTTGGAAAGGCAAGTACTCATCCTTCTAGCCCCGCCCTGCCTCCCTTCCTCCTCAACCTCAAAAGAAAGCAGAAACTTATTTTTTTAAACTGTATTAATAATTTATGTTTAATACAAAAGGATGATTTAATGGTATCACCAAAGGTCATTTCTCTCATTGTGCATGTCCTTCACTCTCAACCCCATACACTCATCCCATTCTTCACCCTCACTTCCATCCCAAGGCAACCGTGTGTCTTCATCAAAATCTGTGGATGTTGGAGTTACATGTGGGGTTAGAGATTTAATACCTGACACTAACAAAAACCAACCATTCCTCACTTCCAAGTGACAATTATTACAACAAGGAAAACTCTTTTCCTGGTTTTTGTTCAAAATCATTTTATACATATATATGTATATATGTGTGTGTATGTATGGACATATGTATGTATATGCACATGTACATGTATATATGTATATATCCATCTCAATATAAATAGATCATATGTGAGAGTTGTAAATACTCCTTGGTCATGCATCTGTCCTCCTCATAGTATCATATCTTCAATGTTATGTTAATGACTCCATTTATTGATTGATGAGATCATGTGTAGACCTGTATCCTCCTGACATAGTTTATGTAGGGTCTCTTCTCAAATAAAGTATAAAACAAAGATGCCCTTGGTTTATTTGGATTTATTGTGTTGAGTTTAAAGGTGAGTTGAAATTCGGGTAGACCTGAATATGAGAAAACACTACAGCAACAAGCATCGTCGTGAAAGCTACCACCCTCTTTTGTTGATATAATGTGAACAGTAGGTTGAGATGAGTTTGTCAAAGCCTCATACATGTGCTTATGAGTGAGGCGGGGCCCAAGGAAAGATCTGAATCCCTGAGGCTCTAGGTCGTGATGGGGACCTGTTTTTGTTTTCCTGCAAAGCATATTTAACACCTCCTTTGCAGTCACTGAAGTCACAAGTATGAGATAAACTGTGTTCTTTTTGCTCTCCTTTACCCCAGAGACTTTACAACTCTTTTACACAATGGCTTAGTGGTTTCTCATGACCCATTTTCAGTAACTTCTCTAGAAGGTATTGATGGGTTGTGGAAAAAGGGTGTGAGAGAGAGACACTGAACACACAGAAAGTAATTCCACCGGCTAGAGTGCAATGAGATGAAGAAAATTGCAAGGAAATATTCCTCCTCGTTGATACTACTCACATTTTGGAGTAGTGATAATTCTGTTTTTGTGGGGGGCTGTCCTGTTCATCATATAATATTGTCACAAATGCATTTTTATTAGAAGCATTAGTAACTTTCCTTTTCCTTGCTAAGGGTGTCCTCACAAAAGTGTCTCCAAACATTTCCAAATGTTCCCTAGGGATGGGATTGACCCAACTGAGAGTCGCTGGTTTAACTGTTAGATCTTTACTATTCATTAGTTATTTAACAATCAAGGAATAAAACCAGGGAATATGTGGGCTCTGTTGAGCCCTTCTGGATCATAGTTTGGCCATACCTCTGGGTAAACTTGTTTCTTTTCTTTAAATATAATCCCCTTCAAAGATCATCACCAAGAATGCAGTTGTGTGCTCATATGAGCAATAAAATTGTCGTCCTAATCTCCATGTATCAAATGTACTTAATCCTAGATTATCTGTCCATGCCACTTAAAAATGTAATTAGTATATGGTTAATACCCTTCGGCTAGTGCAAGAAGACAGGCAAACCCCTTTTCAAGCATGTGTCTCAGGGAAGGATGCTGTCACACCAAAGGGATAGAATATGTTGTTTTTAACTGTTCTTTCAAGTTTCACCTGGCTCTTGAAACATCCTCACATAAATTATATGGTCATAAGTAGACCCCCTTGTTTGCTTAGGACATACTTTGCAGGTAAATAAGTTCCTCTCAGTGAGTAACTGAGGCTTGGAATTAATTTGTTCAGGAAAAGACTAATTTTGCCATCCAATGATGGGAGCATATTGTGCATTTAAGTTACATGTATTGATCTGAATTGGATTCCACATTCCACATAGTCTGGATTACATTTAAAGGGTTACTGTTAAGTTGCCCTTGAACATTATTCATGGAAATACTCAGCATACAAAATCCTGAACAATCTGATGGCATGGGAGTTATGAGGGCAACACATATTAACCTGGAAGGTGACTGATATGCAATGAGAGATGGCTATTTCCAACCCCACAACTCCTTACTGGGTCCTTCTTCTATGTGAACGCCTCCGTGACCTCTACTTTGGAATCACAATCCAAGGGCCTGATAGAGTCAAAGAAGTCTAGATCTTCTATGTCTGGAAGGGCCTTGCTCTATAGTATTCAATTACTTTCCCGTTGGCAGGATTTTCAAGGAAGCAAAGTGAGAGACAGCCCACTGAATGAAAACGTTTTCCAATGCCACAGAACTTGCCTGATAAAGCTATTTCATTAAGACAACATAGTCCTAAAGCATCAGTATCCCAGTAAGAACGCAGAGATATAATAGTCTGACAAAGATACTTCAGAAATAGCAAGACTCACCTGGGCCCTGTGAGAATGAGGACAGCAGATAGGCCTAGAAGGTGCACATGAGCCACACAAGAGCTGATATCCAAACTGAGGTTTGTGAGATCTTTTTAATTAATCAATTAGTTAATTTTACAATCCTTCTACTGTTTCCCCTCTTTCCTCTCCTCCCTCTCCCTCCTCCTGTATCCCCTTTGACCCTGACTTTATCCACTCCTCCTCTGTTTCTACTCAGAGGAGGGCAGGCCTCCCATGAATATCAACCAGTTATGGCATATCAAGTTGAAGGCCGGGCAAGACAGTCCAGTATGAGGAGTAGAGCAAAAGCTGGCAAAAGAGTCAGAAGCCCCTACTCATGCCGTTATGAATATCACAAGAAGACCAAGCTACACAACTGTAAAACATATGCAGAAAGCCTAGGTGAGTCCTATGCAGGCTCCCTGGTGGTTGGTTCAGTCTCTATGAGCCCCTGTGAGCCCCTGTTAGCTGACTCTATGGATTTTCTTGTGCTGCCCTTGACTCCTTTGGCTCCTACAATCCTTCTTCCTCCCCTTCTTTGGGATTCCTGGAGATCTGCCTGGTGTTTGGCTGTAGTTGTGGCTGAGTGGTTAAGGCGATGGAGTAACTGAGATCTTGAAATAATTAAAGTATGAATACTTAGGACAGTTCTTTAGTATTTCACCAAACAGTATTGGCTCTTTACCCAGGGCCCTGTGATGTCCTTTGATCCTGTTGGGATACTCAAGGTTATCTGGCTATTATCCAGGTAGATGTCCTATTTTAGCCTTTTCCCCTCCACCACCAATGTTCTGAATTATTCAAATCACCAGCACAGGGCTCAGCAGAGGGTCTAATTACTGCCCTGCTTGCTGCTTGCTGCGGATCTTCAAGAACCATGGAATGATTTTAAAACAGCTTAGTGGGGGAAAGACAGCATCTCTGTCAAGTTGTATAGGCGTCTCAGTCTCATTAGGGAAAGTCAGATGTTGTAGCTGTTGAATGGGCATTTGCAGGATGAGGCCATCTTCTGACTTTATATCACGGGAAGATACTGAGATTCAGGAGAAAACAGTCCTGAAAAGTTTGAATGCGTTCACATCTTCCTTTGCACATTCATATTCAAACAGTCTTTGTGGGCTACTAAGGCATAATGGATGGATGTTGCAGAAAAACAAAGATGCCCAGACATAATAAAGGATTGTTCATATTTAAGTTAAATGTCATTATTTACCAAGCTCTCTGTTAAGTGTTCCATGTGAGTTAATCCTTCTAATGGGGTCAGATGCTGACAATATTTTCATTATATAAATGTATTAATCAGGGATTTTGATAACATGTCCAAAAACACTCAGCTAAAGCTGAATCAGAGTTTGAAGCCAGCACTTGGGTTTAACACACATGTTCTTAATCAGCACTCCCTACCTGCTGTCCAAAACCACAATGGAGAATTCAGCCTGGAAGGAAAAAAAATGATAAAAAGAACTTGCAGTGGGGAAGTGTATCTCTTTTAAAATATCCACCCACCCATCTACCCATCCATCCACCCATCTACTCATCCATCCACCCATCCACCTACCCATCCACTCGTCCACCCACCCACCTACCCATCCATCCATCTATGCATCCAATCCATGTAATTGATTTAGAGATGAATGCAGAGGGGTGTGCTAGCACTGAAGATATAAAGAGTTCTAAGAGCCTTCATCTACATCCTATCCCCCTCCCTGATCCACACAGTGTTTCTGTCAGTAAAAAGAAGACAACGTGAGTTGTTAAGAGCAAGACCATCTGATGTGCAGAGAGGGTGAAGGAAAACGGTGTCTGTCCACAAGGCGAATGACGAGCAAGCAGTGTTTGATAAGGAGGTTTCCCTAGGCTTGTCCTGGAACAATGCCACCTTCCCACTCATTATGTCCTTGAGCTGCGCACAATAAGTATTAGAGTTTTGGAATATACCTTATGAGAATTCACTGGAAGCCTTGGCTTTCTCTTGAATTGTATTCCAGGAGAGAAGCCAGAACCCTTCTCTTAAGCCTTCATGCACACACTGACCTAGAGAGAAAGGTATGCCTCAGTCCAGGCCTGACACCCTCAAGTCACCACCACAGGGACACACTGGAACCGTTCATTTCCTACCTCTGTAAAATGCAACAAACCACAGTCTCCTGCAACATAATGGAAAACCTCACTGGCAGTTACGCGCAATGGGGCTGATCATAAACATGATTTATGAAGTTAGTTCATGTACTGCCTCTGATGCTAGCCCCAGCTGCCAAGAGTTTGACTGACAATTTCTGTTTATTTATTTCTCACTATATAATATCTGACTTCACATTATAAATTCTTCTGATTGGAATTTCGTGGCACCTGCTCTGGTATTTATTGATGGCCTGTTCATTAGGGACTCTGCCATTTTGGAGAATGAGCTGGGCTCTGAGCCCTTGGTTGTGTCTGTAATGGTGAAGGTTAGGTCCTGACAGCCCCATTTTGAGGGGATGTTGCTGTTACCTCTCATGCCTCATGGTGGATACGTCTCTGTTTTATAAATATGGTGACTTATGGTTGACACTTTCCATGATTTAACTAGCAAAAATAACTGAATTTGACCCCCAGAAACTCTAGTAAAAAGCCAGGTACGGTGGCCCATACTCATATTCCAGTGTTGAGGAGGCAGAGATAGGCAAAACCCTGGCTCTCAGGCCAGAACACCTAGCCTAAAGTACTCCCTAGCCCACAGAGACAGTCTCTCTCAAAACATAAGGTAGAAAGTTTCTAAATTATGTCACCTGAGGTTATCTCTGTCTTCCTCAGGCCTTTGCCCTTACTGGTACACATATGTAAACACCTGCGTGCCCTCACACAAGCATGTACATGCATACACACACACATCCACACAAGAAACATTGAAAAACAAGAACAAAAGATTTGAAATAAATTATCGTTCGAGCACTGGAAACTGATCTGGAAATGTTACAGGATGACATGGCGGTTCCAACTGGATCATGACAACCAGGCCTCCACCATTCCTCCTTCTTTTTCAGTCTTTACCCAATCACTAGTCTTCTTCCCTTAAGGTAGCTTTTGCAGGGAGAAGAGAGTTGACTTAGTCTTCTTCAAGTGAGACCACCGCTATGTTTAACTTTCCCTCGTTCAACCACAAACAGAGGAGCGAGCGTGAGAAAGCAACTCTGGAATGTCCCTGAGTCTTTTTCACATTAAGTCAAGAGAGGTCAAGGGTTGGCGAACAGACTCTGGGAAAGGCAATGTGGTGTTTTTCCTTATCTTATAAATGTAATCCTCCACTTAGACATGTCTACTCAGAAAAATATTCTGAAAGAAATGGCAATGTTTTTCATGGCTCAGTGTCTCTCACATCATTTCTCATTTTCCTCAGAGCCATGAGGCTGTTTCCCTCACACTGTTGTTTCTAGCGCCTTCAGTCACTGCTCAGACTCTGCCCAGGTGCACTCCTGAGCAGTCATTGTCTGATCTGACCCGTGTAGTTCACATGTGGCAAAGCCAAAGAGGACCCATTTAGACCCCTCAACCCTGTCCCTAAGAATAAAACTATGTGGCAAAGCCAAAGAGGACCCATTTAGACCCCTCAACCCTGTCCCTAAGAATAAAACTATCTTTCCTGGTCCAGTTTTGTGCATTAGTCAGGCACCTCAGCTGACCCTCATTGTAACCCCTTGTTGGGAGATATGCTTCTGTGTCTTTACCTTTCCATGCCAGGAAGTTGATGCTTTACTAGGTTAGGCCTCATGAATTTCTTTTTCAAAGGACACAAAACAATTTGAGGTGGGGGGGGGAATGCAAGCATATACCAGCCTAACTGCAGATCAAGTTTTATTTTCATTTCATATTCCTGTAAGATTTTTTTTTTTAGGAAAATAGTGCCCTTCATAGTGCACTGCTCCCGAAATAGGGAAAAAATAGCTATTATTCTCTCCATGTCTTCCTTATCCATTAACAAACTGGGGGCCTTAGAGAAGTTATTTAACTCCTCTGCATCTCAGTTTTTCTTGCATAAAAAGGTGCTTAGTCATAGCTATTATTAGGAATATAAGATATTGTTAGGAATATAGGGTGATGTGAAGATCTGTCCAAAATGTTTAATGTAAGGTCTTACCCTGAAGGCCTGAATGAATAGTAAGACTCAATTATTACCCTTGGTTGTTATCCTTATCATCATAATTATCTCCATCACTGTCATAAAATCATCATCACCATCATCATCATCATCATCATCACCATAATCACCATCAATCTCTAAAGTGGTTTTGATGACCTACTCTTCTGATAAGAATGTAATGTTCTATGTCTAGGCTTGGCTACTTTCTGGGAGGTTTTCTGTGTAGAGTTAGACACTCAGGACAATGACAGTACTGATATTGTATTATTAGTTTGTGCCTCATGAGACCAAGTCCTTTTGAGATTCATTAGGTAGAACACTAAAGAAACCCCTAGCTTCCATACTTTTGCAAGCATTGGTCAGATTATATCACTTTCAGTTTCCCCCAGCCCGGTCACTGCTATTTATCTCTGACTAGCACACAAGGAAAAGGTCACCAGAAGTCACTTATAATGACCCATGCCAGAGCTTTCAAAGTAGGATGAGTTTTATAATAATAAAATATTGTCGTGGTGCCAGAATCTGAGCAGTTGAAAGAGACGCAGAAAGGTAGAAGCTACCATTTTAGGTTCATTTGCTGGTGTTTAGGTGAACTGTCTTCCTCCTGTTTTACAAATGAGAACATTGAATCTCAGGGAGGTTAATTAACTTGCCAAATGGCACCCAAGTGGTAAATGGCAGAGGTGAAAAATGGACCTAGGTTCATCTGCCTCTGAAGCCCACTCTGTTCCCAAGTTGTTTTGCTGCTTTTATAAACTGACAAAGACTTAGAAGCACACGTCTTTACCATGATCAAATATACAGTGCAGTTTGCTGTGGGATATCCTGGATAGAGAGGTATGGGTTGGTTAGACGGATTTTCACAGCGGGGGACTCCAGAGCATCACTGGGGAAGAAAGGTCTCATTAATATTATTTGCAATTGTTTCATCCCGCTGGATGCTGTCAGAAATCCGTAGTCAGAGCTACAGCTTCCTTCCCACGTGGTGTCTTTATGGACCTTAAGTCGTGAGCTGTGGTATCACCATAAAACACTGGGAACAAACACAAGAGTCTAGAAAGTAGGACTGACTTGGTGGCCGGTCATCTTATCCCATAGACAAGTGTGTTATGTCAACAGGTTTGCTGGTCTAAAGTTGGGAGCATAGCAACATGTTAGTCTATTCTACTAGACTGAAAGGAGAGCAGATAGACAACAATTAGAATACCCGAACAGAGGTTACTCTCTATTAATAAAGCAAGGGAAATATCGTTTCCTCTCTTCTCCCTCTCTCTTTTATTTTTTTTTTATTTTTATTCATTTATTTTTTGCATCAAGACAAGAATCATCATTAGGGGGTCTCTGATCCAAAAGCCTGGGTCCAGTTCTCTGACAGCCATGATGAAACCTGATATTCTCTCTCACTTTCATCCAGCTATTAAGTTAGGAGGATGTCCCTTCTATGGGACATTCATATAAAAAGGGGCAAGTAAAATGCACACTTTCAGTCCAGAGAAAACAAAGCAAAATAAGGGAATGTTCCCATAAAGGATCCAGGATCCATTAAGATAAAACAACAAGCAAAACAAAGCAAAGAGAAACGTGCAAGGTAAGCAAGGTAGAGCAACAAGCAGTGAGCAAAGACAAATGAAATCACAGAAGCCAGCAAAAAGTGCTGCCCCCAAATTGAATTTAACTTTGGCCGCAGTAGTAATATGGTGAGAGTAGATGAAATAATTGCTTATATACACAGCCATTCAAAAAACTTACAATTTCACTAGTAATAACAAGATGTGATAATGAAAGCTATGATTTTGTAATACATATTAACACTATTGTTATTAATATTAGTATATATAAATATTAATAAAATGTAGTTTAACATTTTTGTTATTAATGCTCTGCTGTGTGGTGTCTGTCTTTGACAGGTATTAGGGTGCTCATTTTGAAGATAAATTGTTAAGCTTGGAAAGTTGGGGATTTTATTTGTTTTAAATTGCCAGAACCAGCTACTAAGGCAGAAATTCCAAACCTTTACACTGTTGGTACTTTGTCACGGTTGTTGTCCTGTGAGCACGTGATCTGGCACTAGAGTGTGCCATTATAAGATGCGCAAAGATTTTTGGCTTTAACACACCTGGTTAGGATGCTAAAAATGCCCTTGGAGACTGTCAGCATCTGTCCCTGTCGAGAACTGCTGTGGTGAAGGATGGAACTGGATTTCCCACCCAGGTCTCCAGGCATTAGAAGGCCAAGGGCACCATGCTGCTTCAAAGAGTCATAAATCAAGAGGTGGTTTCTGTGCACGATAGTAAGATTAAGCTGGAGCACAACATCTCCCTTAAAATTTGCTACCAAGAAACAAACAGGCATCTGGGGCATTACCCTATGCTAGGGACTCCAAAGAGTGCTTGTTATTAACTATGAAGCCTGGGGAGTTGGTGTGGATTTTAGTCTTCTTCTCCGTATAATCAGTTGATGTTAGCAAAACTGTCAGCTGAAGAAAATGCTGGGATCTGCAGATGAGTAACTTGGGGGATCACATCAAAGCTGAGACCCTGCTCATTAGTGAATTTCTCAAAGGCAGTAAAGCTCATGTGACTTTGTTGGTCTCAAGGCTCTTTTCTGGCTGGGGACAGATCCAAACACACTTCAAATGCATCCAGTTCATGGCTAGAATATTGGCCAAATAGTTCATCAGAGGATGTTTGCACCCAGCCAAACCCTCTGGAATTCCAGTCCTCACTGGGCAGTCTTCTTTCCCCTCTTCTTTTTCTCAGATGACAGAAAAATTGATGGCACAAAAACTCAACTGATGTGGGATTCCCCTCTGTATGCTGTGAATATCATTGGTTAATAAAAAAAAACTGCTTTGGGTCTATAGCAGAGCTATAGAGAAACAGAGCTAGGCGGGGAAAACTAAACAGAATGCTGGGAGAAAGGAAGCAGAGTCAAGGAGAAGCCATGGAGCCCCCACAGGAGACAGACATGCTGAAACTTTGCTGGTAGGCCATGACCTCATGATGATGCACAGATTAATGGAGATGGGTTAAATTAAAATGTAAGAGTTAGCAAATAAGAAGCTAAAGCTAATGGGCCAAGCAGTGATTTAAATAATATAGTTTCTATGTGATTATTTTGGGTCTAAACTTCTGGGAGGCCGAGAAACAAACAAGCAGCCTCCTCCAACACTCAACCAACAAATTTCTGTGGAGAAACAAAAGTTTCAGATAATCTGGAAAAGCATCAGAACAGTCAGTCTGTTACTATTTATGGGAATATATCAAAGATTCTGATTTAGTTGTTAATGTCAAGAATGAGCTTGTGAAACAATTCAAAGATGTTAATGTCAAGAATGAGCTCATGAAATAATGCAAAGACAAATATACATCTTAATTTATTTACAGTTGCCATCGCTGAATAGTACAGACTAGATAATTTATAAAGAGTAAAAGTTTGTTCTTCTCATGGCTCTTTAGGTTGTTATTCAGGATCAGGAATAAGATAAGATAAGATCTTTTATCTTGGTGGAAACTCTCTGAAGAGTTTCAGGGACCTCACAAAGTGGTACAAGAAAACTTATCAATGTGAGTGTCTATTGCTCCTCTTAGAAATTCATTAAAGCAATCATGAGTCCTCCATCAATAATAGTATGTAATAACATGATAAATATGATATATTATTATATATAAAATATATATTATATTATGAAAAAAGACAAATGGATAGATGTTGGGTATATAGATAAATAAGAGGAAAAAATACCCCAGTTATGACACATTCAGAGAACCAAGTCTAGAAGACAGAGCAGAAATTTCCTTGGATATGAATGAATTCACAGAACAGAGTGGTAATAGAATTTAATAGAATAGTAATATAGTAGACTGAAGGAGAAAAAAACTATTATATCTAGGAGGTAAGGATACAAAGGGCAGAGCCATGTCCCTTCAGGAATAGTAAGTTAATGATAATAAGGGACATAAGGAGCATAGTTGGCACTTAAATTACTGATATTGAAGAAGTTCTCAAGGAAACTATTGTATATTTAAGGAACCGTTGTGTATATATGTAACTAGGCACAAGATAGGGATCAAAAGTAATTTGTTTTGGGTGAATTAATGACTATTAAGGAAAAGAAGCAACAATGGAGTAGAAATATTTGAAGATGCAATAAAAGAAAATTATTCTTATATTTAGGAAGAAATTAATTTATATGGTGAAAGGTTAAACTATTAACCTTTGCATAACATTTAGAAATAAGGAAAATGGAGCAATCAGAAACAAGAAAATATCCCTCTATCTATTCCCACACTCATCATTCCATTCCTCTGAACATCATTGCACTCTAACTTGGAAAGGTAATAGGATACAATTAAAAGTTTGGGATGTGTACAGGCTTTGGTGCTTTACAGACTTGGGAATTCATTATGCCTTTACCTTAACTGGAGGTTCAGTAAATAAGTTCCCTAAAGTTAATCTGTGCTTTCCTGATATAGAAAAGAGAAGAAACCTATCAGCAGGTTGATTTGAGCTTGTGATGATATGACTGAAATAGTACCTGATGTTGGACAGCATCAACCCATTCCAGATTCCTTTACTATATTACTACTGATTATCCTTGCCTGCCCATCTATCCACCCATCTATTTATTCATTCACCCATCTATTTATCCATTCACACACCCACCCATCCATTCATCCATCCATCCATTAATCCATCATTCCATCCATCCATCCATCCATCATTCCATCCATCCATCCATCCATCCATCCATCCATCCATCCATCCATCATTCCATCCATCCATCCATCCATCCATCCATCCATCCATCCATCCATCCATCCTCCATCCATCATTCCATCCATCCATCCATCCATCCATCCGTCCGTCCGTCCGTCCGTCCGTCCATCCATCCAACCAACCATCTATTAATCCAACCAGTAGAATCCATACATCCACACACCTATCCATCTGTTCATTTATCCAAGATGTTTTTGCTGGACAAGTGTTTCCAAACTGCTAGTAACACGTTAGTGTAAAAGGATACAGACCCCACTTGGTAGATGGAGTAGACCAAGAAGGATGGGAAAGGGAGGCATTAAAGTTTCAGGACAAGTGATGCAGAGATTTCTGCATAGAAGCCCACACAACCATTTATGAGCTGCTCATTTTAGAGGAAATCTCTTGCTTGCTGCCTGACTCCTCAGTTCTTGGTTGGCCTGTCAGTGTGACAGGATTTCTCCGAGATCTTAGGAATCAGTTGAAGAATGTGGAATATTAATTCCCTCCTCTCCTGCCTGTGTTCTGACTCCCACCCTTAAGTGTTCCTGCTCTTTATCATGGCTTTGAAATCAAGAGAGACACTTTGGAATTCAATTAACCACACAGTTGCCACAGCAACAAAAACATATAAACTTGAGTGATTTATACACACAGAAGGCACTCCAGAAAAGAATAAATTTAAACCCACAGCTGGGGATGAAATAGTTTGTCCAATAAGGAAATTGCATCCTTTTCAACCAGATGGCAGGTCCCCAGGCCTTAGCGTGAGGTGGGGGAGTGTTGAGGTGGAGAGAGGAAGGCAACTCCTGAACCTCTTACTCTAACTCACATCAGAGGTCAAGGTTCATGCTGAGGTTATGCAGATCACTCAATTCTTTTCAGCAATTACCAGTGCCCGGAGGCCCAGCAACCCTGGGTATAATACTTAACATTATTCTATGAATTATAAGAATGCCCTCCTGGTAAGGTGTATGCCTCTCTTCCTTATGCTATGCATTGGGTTACAATGGTTTATGTGCATCCGTAGCTACAGACCTGAGATTGCTTTCACATCAAAGGGAGGAAAGGGGGATTTAGATATGCTTAAAAATCAAGAGAGGGGGTTCTAGAGAGGGGGGAAGGAGGATGGAGGGGGAGTGAGGAAGAGAAAGAGAAGGAGCAAAGCTTTCAGATGAGGAATTTTATATATAATTTCTACTTTACTTTTATACTCTCCCAAAGCCCAATAAAACCCACTGCATTGTGTGTCCTGACATTTCAAACGTGGCTCAGTAGCTTCTTGGATTGTGTTAAGAGTTACAGCTCTTTATTTCGGCTATATGAGGATGTTCAGTCTTTACTGGAGATGCGTATAAAAAGTGAAGCAGAGAGAACCTTGAAATAATTACCTGTGACTTTTCCCCATTTTACTGCAGACTTTCTTTACAATGACCAAGAATAGGAGTTTCTAAATTGTCTTGCAGTGCACACTAGGTTGAACAGATACATGTGTATTTGCTTCCAACACACACACTAACACTACTAGAGATCTCTATTCAAGGCTGATGAAAAGAAATCTGTATATTTATTTTGGAAAAAGACATATTGATATTTTGGTGTCTTCCAGACTCAAATGAGTTCTCTTGCATACCATCTGGGGACGTGAGTTAGGAGGATCTTCATTGTTTATGAGTTGGGATGGTATAAGTGGGAGTCAGAGAGCAGAGTGGGTTTTATTTAACTTCTAGCATAAGATTCTGAGTGTCAAATGGGAGGTTATGGTGGGGTTAGGTATAATGTGTTCTGTACTAAGAGGCTGGAAAGGAATGGAGGAGACATGAAGTGGAAAGAAGTCCATTACAAAAGGCGTAGAGGTAATGCTACCCTAGTGTCCTCCCACCTCTCTATGAACTTGGGAGGAAAGGACACACACACACACACACACACACACACACACACACACGCACACACACCAATATGTTTTCATTAATTCAAATGAATAACATGCAAACTACACATTTCTCTGTGTATATTAGCTTTTATTTATTTTTTTATTTTGTAGGGCTAGAAAGCCAACGCAGGACCTAGCGCTTGCTAGCCGAGTGTTCTCCCACCAAGCTACATTCCTAGCCTCCATTTGTGTGTACAAGCAGAGGTGCTGCTTGGGGTTTCATAGTTAGATATCTTTTAACACTGTCTTCTAGGTGGGATTGAGTTATTCTAGGATTTCGAGGAAGGCTTGAGGGAACCATAACAGGGAAGATGCAGTGGATGCCTGGAACAGAACCCCATCTCCTTGGAGTGAGCCTCATGAGCAAGCAATAATTACAATATTTATTTTTGTAGTTTTTGTGATTAAATACATATATAATATTCTAATTATTTTCAAGTGTAAAATTTGGTAATTTGGTGACATTAAACACATCCATACTGTTATGAAAATATCACCATTATCCATTTCCAGAACGTTCTTATCACCGCAGAAATATGCTAATTATCATTCATTTCCACTTCCTGAATCAGCCCTTTTACCCACTGATCTCTTTGTCTCTGTAAATTTGCCATTCTGGACATTTCCCCATAAGTGAAATTAGGAAAAATGTAGTCTTTTGTGAGACTTAATTAACACAGTGTTTTCAATGTTGGCTGGTTTTGTGACATGAACAACCACTTCATTTTTTTTTATGTCTTATAATACTGGAAGAACTTTCGTGTATCATGTGTTTAGTTTTCAATCTCATCAGCATCCACAGGGATCACAATATGGTGTAGACGCTGAATCAGACATTTCGGCTCAGTCACAGTGTCTCAGATGCCTACCAATCCTGAGCATCTGATCAAGTCTCTTCAAATCTTTGACATATGTAAGTACACACACACACACACACACACACACACACACACACGAAGGTGATGGTTAAGGCAATCATGCTGGTCCTTTCTCCACAAGCTGCTTCATCATTCCTAAATCGACCTTGTCCCTTCTATATACTGATAACTGCGGCTTTCCACATCCCTCATCAGATAATGTGACATGGGATGCTGTCTGGCTGGGGACTGGCAATGCCAGCTTAGGCTCCGCCACAGTAGACACACAGTGTGCGCTTCCACAGAGAGGCCTATCTCTTGTTTCTATGCCCTAAAACATTCCAGGGATCAAATCCTTTGGACCAACTAGAAGGCAGTTACTCCTGCCCGTGCGATGGTCCATCATCCCCTGGTGTCCACAGCATACCTTTGGACTGTGGCTGCAAGCTCAGGAAGAGGGATACTTCCAGACTTGTGCTACACTGAATGACCGACCAGGGTTGGCTAGACCCTGCTGACCAACAGATGACCCCGGCTCTTCTGCTCCACTTTTCTTTCACAATGACTACCTTCTTCTAGGTTTTCTTGCTGTGACTATTGTGCCTTTCTAGAATTACCTCCCTCAAAGGCATCTGAGGCTTAAGCTACTCCCCAGTGAAGGGAGGGCTGGTTGTTATTTCTAGTAACATGAATAGTGGTGAAGAGATATGTTCCTCAGCTATACGGAGAGCCGGAAGAAGGATGAGCTATGAGGAAAGGTTGTTTGTGACTCCAGGTATTGGGAGAAGAGGCAGCTCACCAGACACAGCTATCTTGGGGGCCAACTGATGAAGAGAGATGGTACAAAGAGCATTTCCAGCAACTAACTGACCCAGCAGAGCAGGACAATGTGCTGTGGAGAAATCCACTGGGCCCGGGACTGCCCAGAATATAGGCAAAGCCTTGTTCCTGAATATGTCTATAGGGTGGTTCTGGAAAAGATTTTCCATCTGAACCAAAAAAAAGCTTTTTTTTTTTTTAAATCCACTCTTACATCCTTTGGGCAGCAGCGTACAGGCAGATGAGGCTGCGAATAGAGCCAAATGGAGGAGAAAAGGTAAATTCATTCTCTTTTTTTTCCCTTCTGGATCTTAGACCTCTTCTTTTCTGGGCATTTTACATGAGAAGCCATGTCCTCTGGCCTTCAGGCTCCAGGATGTATACCAGTGCCCTTTGGCCTTGGACTGAACATTACATCATGGGCTTGCACAGTATTGAGGCGTCACAGCTTACACTGGGTCACCCTACCCAAGTCTCCCATGCTTTAGCTTGTAAATGGCCAGAGGCTTCACACCCTTCACAGCCCTGTGATCCAATTCCCCCAATTAATCTTTTCATTGTTTGTCTGTCTGCCTGTCTTATTGATTTTTCCTTCCCCTTGGAATTCTAAATAATCCATTTACTCAGCAACCCAAACTCTCCATGAGGCCAGGGCCACAAACACACCTGGGCTTGACTGAGGTTAAGAACAAACAAAACGCTGACTGCAGTGGGGGGTTTCCGTTACAGCAAATGAATGAGTATAAGTTAAGTATTTCCTTGAGTTCAATGAGCCACTGTAACAAATTAATGGAACCCAAATGGGAACACTAACTTAAAGCTGCTTAGTCAGTAGTTCTGGAGGCCCAGACTTGTGACTGGCCTCTGTATAGGAGCCAACCACGGTTAGGCAGAACATTGAGCATCAGACCCTAACCTGAAAGGGATGAAGGTTGACTTTATTACTAATGGCTACTGACATAATCAATCATGTATTTGCAATGAAGTAGCTATCAAAAATCCTCTAAGACAAAGTTCTGGAGATCTTCTAGGCAGCTCAATGTGTACCTGGAGGCATATATCTCTGGGGCCCATACCCATGTCTTCGCTCTACACATCTTTTCTATCTGGCTTTTCGTAATATCTTTTGTATTTATATTATAGTAAATGGGAGTGCAATCTATGCTTAGGTCTGGAGCAGTAGTTCTCAGTCTGTAGATGGTGACCCCTTTGGGGGTGGAAGGCCCTTTCACAGGAGTCAACCTAAGACCATCAACAAACACAAGTATTTACATTGCAATTCATAACAGAAGCAAAATTGCAGTTATGAAGTAGAAAAAATAATTTTATGGTGGGGGCAGTCACAACAACATGTGGAACTCGGGGAGAAAAAAAAGGGTTATTTCTTCGTATGCTTTCAGATCAGGTAACTATCCATTACTGAGAGAACTTAGGGCAGGAACTCAAGGCAGGCACATGAAAGCAAGACTTGAAGCAGAAATCAGAGGGATGCTGCCTTCTGACTTACTCCCCACTGGTCATTGTCTTTATAGCAATAGAGAAAACTAGCTAATAGAGTCAAGTTAAAGTCAATACCCAGGGTGGTGCCAAGACTGAGTATGTCAAGAAAGATAATCCATTGAGGATGACATGAACTCAGAAGTTGGGAATGATGCAGAACTTGCCCAAGAGGATTCAGTCTGAGGAGATTCAGTCCTACTTTTGTTATCCATCCTTCCATCCATCATCTTTTATTTCCCCAGACCTTCCTGGGTACCTTTCCTCTGTGCTAGGTTTGAGCTGTTTTCTTGTGATTTCATGTAGTCACTAGGATCAGTGTAAGGCGAGACCACATGCTTTGTTCTACAGGGGTCATGCTACAATCCTATGCTTTGTTCTACATCAGGTATCTGGAGAGCACAGTCAAGTGTTAATAGTAATTGTATTTCTGACAACTGGGCATACAAGAGGGACAGTGAGCATTTGCTGGAATTAAACAGCATGTTTAGTTCAAATCCCTTTCATCACAGTCTCAGTCTGATCAACTTTAATCCAATTTCCAGCCAGCAATTTCATATATATAATATATGCATATATAATATAAAATATAATATATAATATTTTATAACACATATATATTATATTATGTTTACATATTATTCATTTGTAGTAAAATTTACATATATATCCTGGTTCTAACTTACTCATAAGGCCAAGAAGAGACCTATAAGAAATATAGGTATGGGAAATTTTATTTATTAAATTTTAGATTTTATTTAAAAATTATATTTATTTAAGATACTCAATGATACAATGTTATGACAAACAGAGAAATGGTTACTACAATCTAGTAGGCTGACTCTTCCTCCATTTCACAAGGCTATCTTTCCTCCTTTTTATCACCTTTTGGCAAGAACACCTAAAATCTACCTTCAAAGTAAATTCCCAATATGTAATAAGAGGTCGTGAGCTACACTCCCTGTGTGGGATGTGGAGGCTCTTCCCGTAATCTCTGTTCTCTGTCTATCTTTCAGATGCTGCATATAAGTGAGGCCAGACAGTATTTTTATTTTTATATCTGGCTTTTGGAAATCACCATGTCCTCTGAGATCAGCTATGTTGTTTCAAAGGGCAGGGTTCTTGGCTAAGGCCTAAAGAATATTCTGCTGCTTTTGTGCTGTGATGGGTTTACTGATCCATCTGCTGATAAAGCCTCCTGTTGTTCTTGTAGCTTGGCTACTGTTAGTTATGATGTGATAAACACAGGGGGGAAGATGTGTTTAAGGCGTGAGTTTTCAATTTTTTTGAGTAATTTCAGAAGCGGAAGAGCTGAGTCATATAGCAGGTCTAGTTCTTCAGATCTTTTCAGATCCTCCATACTGTTTGTCCTGGCTGTCATGTCGACTTGCACCCTTTCCACCAATAGCATACAAGGATTGCTTTCTCTCCATTCTCCCCAATCCTGGGTAGCCTTCCCAACATCTATGAGGAGATATTTCCTTCCAGAATCTCTCATATAAGAGCTAAAGAGCAATTTGCCTATACATTTACAGACTTGGTATTGAAGAACTTCTATTTTTCTGGTCAGTTTTGGGGATCAAGCTTAAGTGTGCCAGGCAAATGTACCACTGACCTACACTGCAGCCTATTTTAAAGAAAAGGAGTTTTTAATGTTTTCTTTGTATTGCTTGAATTCCCTGAATATTTTTGACACCAACTCCTCGTTAGATATACAACTTGCAAGCTATCCCTTGATCATTGGCTTCTTTTGTTCCCATTTGTTTTCATTTGTTGTTGCTTGTGTCTTGGTTCCATCGTCAACAGCCATGGCAGGGGTCTTTGCCAGAGCGTTTTAATTTTGGAGTGTCATGGTCCAGATCTTAGTTGCAGGCGATCAGAAATGGAAGGCAATACTGCAAAATACTACCATGGCAGGTGGGCCTTCTGGGTTTAAGATTGTATACCCAATCCCACAGATTCTCAGTGCTTGAAGGGGAGAAAGTCCATTGACCCTGTCTCCCTTTTGAGATCATTTGAGTCCACGGAGCTTCTCTGAACGTCCAGTTGCCACTGATGGATATTTGTCACCCAGTGCTTAGCAAGTCACCAGTAAGTGGCATTGCTTCCTCTCCCAACCTTCAGAAGCACAGTTCTGCCTTACCTGTCGGGGCTCTCTAAATGGTCTAGACCAAGGCTTTATAAGTCGAAGCATTCACCAACTTTAAGTGAATTGAGGGTAAATGCAAAGACCTCACTGAGAAGCACCCCTCAGAGGGTGACTCCAGGATCTCAAGTGTCTTCCCTTGAGATCCAGAACCCTAGAACCAGTCAGACAGGGGCTACATGCCCTAGGGACCTTCCCCTTAGGAGGTGCAGGGTCCTGAGTAATCCTAGCAGTAACTGTCTTGAAGGACAGGGAAGGCGAAGCAGCGCCAGGAGGGCCCAGGTTCGGCAGGAGTCGGGCTAATGAGGTCCTTTGGCACCAGGCCAGCGGCCAGCTGCCTTGGGGCCTGGATCTGCTGAGTCTTGTGAAACGAATCAATGCTCTTTAAGAAGGCCAAGGTGGGTAAGTCCATACCAGTGGGCAGCCTGTTAAAGGTGGCTCCAGGTCTCTAGGCCAAAACTGTGGGGCCAGCAAGGGGAGTTGGTCATACTCCAAGGCCCTCAGGGGCTGCTTCCTGTGTGGGCATCATCTCCCTGCACAAATACCACTGGAGCTTCCTTGTTTGGGTTTGAAAGAAAGCCACAGACAGTGATTTTTGATGGTTTCCTGGCACACAGAACATTGCTCTCACTGCCTTATCTGCACTTCCAAAATCCATCAAGTTCCGAGAATGGAAACTTCTTGCCTAAGTTAATTGGGAGCAAAGCCTGACCCGATGTGAACTTATTTGGCTGCAGAACTTGACCTTATCTGGTGTGAGGTTATCTAGGTAAATGTGAATATTCATGTGTTTCGCTGTTGGGGTGCTTACCTGTTTGATTACAGGTGCTGCTGAGTCCTGGCTGGGGGCGGGGGTGGGATGGGGGGTGTTTAGTATATGCATACTTTTCCACATTTCCTTCCTGGATCTACAAAGCTCTGCCTCCTGCAACACTGCCAGGCCCAAGGATGTTTTAGACTAGACTTTAGAGCAGGAAGTGACCCTACAGTTCTTCCCTCAGCCAGTAGCAGCAGACTTTTGAGCAGCCTGCTTTATTTAGCTGCTGGTTTCCTACAATGAGGAACAGAAGATGCTCAAGCAATTTCAGAAGAGGAGATCTGATGTCAAAGTAGATGCTCGTGAGGACTGGATAAAGAAAGAAATCACGGATGGATGAAGCTTTATTTTGTTTCCTTTCTTTTTTCCCTCCCATGGGGCAGCTCTCTACTACCTCCCCTCCCCTTCTTCCACTGCCTTCTCCTCCTCCTTCCCTCCTCCCTTCCCTCTCAGTCCTTTTTTCTCTCTTTCTTTCTTCCCTCTCCAGTTCCTTTCTTCCAATGGGCTTCTCTGCTTTGGATTTGGCTCATGAACATATAATCATAGACCCTTTCTTGATTTCAGCATGGTTTTTTTGCTGCCATGTACACCATCTCTCTGTGTGGTCCAAGTGAACAAATTGAGACAATTTGTTGCAGCCTGTCGTTTCAAGCAGAGTCTGAGGAAGAGCCACTGCCTTAGATCCTGGGCCTGAAACAAATCAGCCATGTCAGATGATGGATCACGAGGAGAATCAAGGCTGCCTGTGTTTGAACCTTGAGCAAGCTCTGATGTTTTTCTCAGAAGCAGCTATGACTGGGCAGGTTCCAACCGTCTACTAGAGTCACCGCGAAAGGATGCCAAATGGGATCAGAAATCGGAAGCATTTTAGAAAGCAGCAGCCCATCTGTTTGCATACATTTAATTTGTCAAACTCTTGCCGATGCATAAAACTCTAGACCTTCCAGCTGCCTGAGATCTTCAGTGGGAGCCAGGGCCTCCAAGACTCACCGCAGATGTTCCCTGGGTACACTTGTCAGTTCCTATCCCAACCAACTGTCCCCATGTCTCTCAGGATGAAAAAAAGTGAGACCATGCTGTGGGACAAGGGTCTTGTACCCTGTAAAGACTTGTCACTTGTATTGATTTAATAAAATGCTGATTGGCCAGTAGCCAGGCAGGAAGTATAGGAGGGGCAACTAGAACAGGAGAATTCTGGGAAGAGGAAAGACTCAGCCTGCAGTCATCACCCAGACACAGAGAAAGCAAGATGAGAATGACTCACTGATAAAAGGTACCAAGCCATGTAGCTAACACAAAAAAGAATTATGGGTTAATGTAAGATATAAAAGTTAACAAGAATCCTGAGCTAATAGGCCAACCAATTTATAATTAATTAATGTAAGCCTCTGTGTGTTTCCTTGGAACTGAACGGCTGTGGGACCAGGTGGGACAGAAACCTCTGTCAACAAGACCACAGCAAATCTAAACTTGTTTCCTCTAGGCTACAGGGGTTCATACATATTTGTTGAAGATATTTAAAGTTTTTTTGTGTAAATTTTGTGCAAATACATCAAAGAAAGTCCAAGAGTCAATGGATAACACTACTTCCACCAGAAAGTGTTTACTGTGTTTCTACATTGCTGCAAATGGAGTCACTTCAAGAGATGGGCCTGTGTGGCTGGAGAGATGGCTCAATGGTTAAGGGCACTTATTCCTATTGTAGAAAACCCTGGTTCAGCTCCCACCAGCCACATGGTGGGTCACAACTGTCCCTAACTAGTTCCACAGGATCCAATTCTTTCTTCTGATCTGTTTGTATGTGCACATATGTATGCACACGCATAACTCATAAACAAATGAGAGATAGAGAGAGTGAGGTATGTGTGTGTTGTGTGTTATATGCACACATGCAGGTGAATGTGGAGGCCCAAGGTTGATGTTAGTGTCTTTCTTTGATCAATAGCTATGGGTTTTTTTGTTTGTTTTTTGAGACAAGATACATCACCGAGCCCTAAGCTCACCTATTTCATCCAGGCTTGCTGGACGATAAGCTGAGCTTTAGGGATCTACCTGTCTCTGTAAGACACCCCCTCCAACTCCAAGGCTGGGGTTATAGGCAGAGGTCTAAACTCATATCATCGTGCTTGATCCCTGGCACTTTACTGACTGAGCCATCTCTGCTGATAGTTCTTTAGGAGCACATGAAGGAAGAGGAGGAGCAGGAGGAGGAGGAGGAGGAGGAGGAGGAGGAGGAGGAGGAGGAGGCAGCCCTTCAGCATGAACAGACAAAATGCAAGGCCAAAGCCAAGATGGAAAGGAGGGTTGCCAGATCCATGCAATCTGGTTTTGAGAGATCCTGTGCCCACCTTCTCAGGATAGAACAGACCCAGGAAACCATGGGGCAGCCAGGCCTTAAGCTGATCTAGGTCCCTTCTCCTACTTGGGCCATGGAAGAGGACAGAAAAATCCTCAGTGGAAGGAGGGAGCCTTGCTGTGTCAGCAAAAGCTGTTTAAATAGATTTCCTTGCTGGCAGGGTGCTAATGAGGTGCGAACACAGGGAGGGAGGCAGGAGGGGCTCTCTGAGAAAAAGATCTGAGCCAGCCTTCAAAGGGGTTGAGTTAGGACCTTCAGAAGGGAGCCTCGCCCCCCTGCCCTAAGTCAGTCTCTCTTGAGACAGCTGACAGAGGCAGCATGGAGGTTCAGAGAGGACACCCTCTTGTTCTAATTTTAAAAATAACACCCCTCCTTATTCTTTAGAAGCCAAAGTGGAAACTATTATGTTCTGGACCATCTGAGTCTTTGTCTTGTGCCTTGTCTTTCCCCTCCCCGGCCCTGAATATCATACTGGTGGATTTGGCGCCAGTTTCTTCCCAGAGGCACCATGTTTTCTGGGATCTAATTCCTTTTTTGCTAGGGAAACTGGCAAAGGCATGCATTTCATAGCCCTTCCCAAATGGATTGCAATTGTTTTAAAATTATCTCTAAATTTCTCTCCTAGAGGACTAGCTTGACACCTTTGTTTATGTCTCTTCATTTTAAAGAGAGAAAGAGTTGACATCTATTAGATCAAACTATATGAAAGTTTCGGTTTTGTAGGCCAGAAATGATTTTATATGGGCAGTGTCACATAGTTCAAAGCAATACATCTGTCTGGAGCTGGGCATTAGGCTGGGTGTTCTCAGGAAGGAGCATAATGCACAGGCAAGAAGGATGGCAAGGCTGTGAGGACACACACTGGGAGTAGAACTGGACTTTGGATAATTAACCAGGACCATGATATAGAACTGGTACCCAGTGTACTAGCAGTAACACTTACCGAATTCCTGCTGAATCCCATCCTACGACATTTGCTTGTGATCTTTGCAAGCTGTACTTTCTATGGCAACCCCAGGAGGTATTCACTGTCTAAATGGGAACTTCATGGTGTGGGGGAGTTAAGCACAAGCCCAAGATTATCTGTGGGAATGCTAGAACTTGATTCAGCCAGTTTGTCCTGGTGGCTGCACTGCCTCTTGTATTTTTGCATAAAGGAGGAACTCTAGGAGGGTTGTTCTTGAATCTTCTCCCTTCTCCCTGTCTCTTTTCCATCTGGGCTAGTATAAAAGTCCACGCCGCCTAGAATAGCTGCTTCCACACTAGATAGACTTGGGTTTAGATACCAGTCTTGCCTCTGACTGTGTGACCTAAGGAAATGAAATCAACCCACACTAGTGGTTTGCCCATTTTTCAAAAGCAAATGAAGAACATAAATTTAAAAAATGGGGCTACACAGATATGCCTAAGGAGGATGTTGAAACAAGCCCTATGTTAGCAACTCCCTAAGAGGAATTGAACTTATTTATGTACCCATGGTCTCTGTTATGACCCTATTATGGGGGCTGGAGAGATGGCTTAGCGGGTAAGATTGCTTGCTGTTCCTCCAGAGAATCCAAGTTCGATTCCCAGTACCCACATTGGGCAGCTCAAAACTGTTGGCAGCTTCAAGTCCAGGAGCCTGATGCCTTCTTCTGGCCCCCATGGGCATCTTCATACAAGCAGCGTATATTCACCCAGGCATGTAAATTTAAAAATATAAAAGAAAAAGGAATCTTTGTGAAAAATCCACTATTATATTTGTGCTCTATAAATGTGTGCTGCAAGACTTGAGTCATCAGTAGAATGGGGAAGACATGGTGGCGTGGGGAACATGGAAGGTGGTGTGGTCACTAAAGAAGGGGAAAAATTGGGGAATAGATGTTAAAAAGGTAGGGATGGGGGAGGGGTAAAAGATGTGGCTAACAACCCATTTAATTCAGGGAATCTGTTGGCCGTTACTTGGTACTCATTGCTGGAGCAGCCCCACATCCTTTTTCCTGTTTGAGTTCTCAGGGTTGCACTAACAAATGAGAGGAAATTAGGTGGCTTAAAAGAACAGGAGTTTCAAAAAACAAAAAAGAATAGGATTTTCTAGTGATAGTTATGGAGGCTAAAAATCTGAGATCATGGTGTCAGCCGGCCATGCTCCCTCTGCAGTCCCTAGGGTAGAATCCTCTGTGCCTTCTGCTTCCTTTTGGTGGTCGCCAGTAATTCTTGTCATTCCTTGGCTTATAGTAGCTTAATTGAAATCTCTGTCCTGGTGTTTTTTTCACTTGGCCTCATCCTTCCGTGTGGGTCTATGTTTGAATTTGTCTCTTCTTCTTTCACCCAGTTTGCTTATTAGTATACATTAATTAAATATGAGGACGAGTTTTATTGTCTTACTACATTTGTACATACCTGTAATATATTTTGGTCATATCTGTCTCCATTACTCTCTCTTTTCCCCTCCCACTGCTGCTAATTCCATTCCTCTTCCCAACTAGTCTTCCTTCTACTTCCACATGTTTGATTGGTTACCTGAATTTAATTAACTCACAGTTGTTTCCAGGAGCATCAGCAACTTACCAGTGGCTGTCACCACTGATGAAAACTTGACTTCCACCCCCAGCAACATAAATCACCTCTAGATCCTTAGGGAAGAGTGGGCCTTGTGAGCCAATTAGCACTCCATGGTGATTTCCTCCTAATTCTAATACAGTGATCATTGGAGTGGGGAATACCTCCATTCATTTGATCTCATTTTAATTTAGCTATCCTTTTAAAGGTCCTATTTCTAGAAAGATCAGTCATGGGTTCTAGCTACTCATGAAATTGAATGACTACAACCCAGCCCAGTATAATCAGGGAATCATTATCCCCATGTAACACAACTCACTCATTGTTTTCTTCATTCTCTAAAGTTTTATATTTGGGCGAAGGACAAAGTCATGCTATATAGTCTGGGCTGACTTAAATGTCATGATTCTCCTACCACATACTTCTGAATCCAGGAATCATGGGCATAAACCTCTATACCCTGGTCAACACATTGATTGTCTGTTTAAGTGAGGGTAAATATTAAATGAGTCAAAGTCCTTTTTTATAAAAACCCACCAACTAATTGAAGAGACAGATTCATCCACCAGAAATCTCAGTAGAGGCTTATAGACATCACAGTGGGCCTTACCCTGTCTTGGAGGAAGGGACTAATTCTGCCATGAGTGAACATTGGTTATGGTAAAGTTTATACAGAAGAGATGCTATAATTTCAATGTACAATCATCTGAAGCATCTGTATTTGAACATTTGGTCCCTATCTGGGCATTGGTTTGGGAGACTGTAGAATCTTCAGAAGGTGGGACCTAGCTGGAGGAAGTGACCACCTGGGTGGACACTTTGAGGCTTATAATCCAGCCTCACTTCCTGTTCAACCTCTGCTTCCTGATCCACTCAGATCTGAACAAGTTCCCAGTGCCACGGTTGTGAGCTGTTCCTATCACCATGCCTTCTGCATCACAATGACCTGCATCCCCTAAAAGAGTGAAACAAGATTCCCTTCTCTTAAGTTGCTCTAGCCAGGTACTTTAGGAGAGCAATGAAATAAGTTGGTAATGATTATGTTACATCAGCCTTGAAGAAATCATTTGAGGGGTTTATATGCTAGGCCAAGGGGTGGAGGTATTCTACATGATGGGGGTGTATATAAGTGCTGAGCTTTTCAAACTGTCCCTTATGCTCAGAGGTTCAGTTGGTTCTTTGGCACCAATGCTAGAGTTGGGGTACAAAACACACTCACATGCCCGAGGGCTGAGTGACTGGCTCTAAAAGCAAATGATGGTTCACATGGTGGTGCCAACAGCTTGAACTGTGGACATGGAAGTAAATGTCCTAGAAGCATCCTGTCCTTAATGATTACCTTTTACTCAATCGGCCTGGTCTATTATCCCTATAAAATAAAAGACAAGAGGCTATAAGGGATGTGGTCATTTGGGTGTCATAGCTGAGGATATTTAGGTGAGAACAGTTTCCAAAATTTTCTGTAAATGATCAATCAAATAATCCTACATTATCAGATTTTGACCAATTAAAAGGCATTTGTTATTAATTTTTTATAACATAACCACCAGTATTTGGCTTAACCAGAGATCTGCACAGCACTGAGTTTAAATAGCAGCCATCTAATAACAGCCTCCACTACAACAGCCTTCTTTCTTGGCTATTTAAATGTGCTTTGATAGATCACAGTTGCTTATTTTAGGGTAAGAGAGTAAAACCAGAAAGCAAAAGCATTAAAAGCCACCATCAATTAAGGACTAGTGAGAAGTAAAGAAATTAATGCTTGATGGGAATTATAGCAGAAGTAAATGAGAATATGTGATTTTTAATAAAAAGAAGGAAAACAAAACCCTGTCTGTGCTGGCCATCGACCTCTCTCCCTCCAAAGATGCTGCCATAGTTACCCCACAGAGAAAAGTTGCTCATGGAGATCTGAGCAGGAGGCTTACACCATATACAGTGACATATGTAGTTATTCAGAAACTCACCATTGGGGTAAGTGAGGCGAAATGTCAAAAGAATCGTGAAGAACAACACTGGCATCTCTAGAGTCTTGACTCTGGTCTGTGTGTTGCCCAAAATTCTTGGCTGGAATTGATGACATATTAGAGCTAATTCAGGACAGTTAAGGTACCAAAAACCCCAAACACCATTTGATCATCTTGGACACCTAATTACCACTCAGGAGTCCTCAGGTCCTATGTATGGCATTCCCAGACAAGACTACTCCAGAGTAAGGATGGATCCTAACTTCCAGTGTGGGACAGAGTGTGCAAAAGCTATTCAAATGTGAGTCAGAAGGAAAACCCATGAGTTCGAGTCTTCACCTTGCTCTCTGGATGGCATTGGGCAAGTGATTAACCCCCACCTTTAAGTCAGTAGATTGAATGTAATATTTCCTTTGTCTCCTCCCAAGCAGGAGGTTGTCTGATCTGTGACCAGACACATGTGAGGTCTTCATGTGGAATCCCTTCCCTGTGGCTGAAGCTTGGCCCACATGGGCTACGCTTACATATGACTGATGTTGAGGTTGCTTGCTAGAATGGGGTCATAGGCACCATGGCTTTTTCCAACCTTAGAACTTGGAAAGCCACAGCTAAATGCTGGGTAGAAAAAGACATAAGTGTCAGGGGGAAATGTTATAGGCAAAGTGAGACACTTAAATGCGTGAAACTGGAAACTCTAAGGCAAAGGCCATGAGGCCTTAAAATGAAGCCATGGCGTCAGCAAGTCTGCACTTGGCTGGCTTTGCTGAACTTGAACCAAAGAAGGAAACAGGCTTTCTCCTGAAGTGAGATGGGGTTCCCATCCAAACTCCTAGCATCTCAGTCTACAACTCTCTCTCTCCATTCTACACACACACACACACACACACACACAGAGAGAGAGAGAGAGAGAGAGAGAGAGAGAGAGAGAGAGAGAGAGCTCAGATTCTTACCTAGGAGTTTTCAAATTTCTAAGTTCCTGTATGACGTAAAGGACGATTTTTATTGTTGTCAGTACTGGGAACTGTCCCTTCCGGTGATGTTCCATGGCACATGAGTGACAGGAGATCTAGAAGCAGCTGATAGGATACTGAGAAAGTTAAAAGACCTCCCCTTCTGGTGCTGGGGACAGTGACAGTAGACTGGAGATCAACATGCCTCACTTGTAGAGTCTCCCCTCTTATTACTTTGTGCCAGGAAAGTTCCTTGGTGGAGGGCATTTGTTGATGGGAGTGCCAGGTGCTGTATCTAAACTTCTCAATACCGCGAGAGTTTCTTTAGAAGAAAAGGATCCCTTTGTTGCTGTTGTTTTGTTTTGGGTTCTTTGAGGGTTTTCTTTTGCTGGGGGTGGTGGCCATGAAATATAGGTTTAACTAAAAAAGAGTAGGCTGAGGTTAAGACAGTTGCCACTCTACATGATAAAGTAACAGGGATAGGAGCCTAGCATGAAGCACTGGGTCCATCATACAGAAAGAATAGGGAAGACCCCATGATGTCTGGTCATGCTGTTCTTAGTGCCACTGTGTTCTTCCTGAATGTTGCTTCTACTCCAGTGGCTTTCAAGGAGAAGTGGTGATGTATCTTGTCCTGTGTAGGTCATATTCTAACGGTGTCTGGAGACACCTATGGCTGTCATCACCAGGGTTAGGAGGGGTGCTACTGAATCTCTGGGTAAAGTTCAGAGAAAGTGTGATGAAGCCATATGTTGTACAGAACAACTCCCACAGAAAAGAAATATTAGGTCCCTAATGCCAGCAATGCAACGCTTGAACAATCATTTTCCAACATCATAATGAACCTTAGGGAAGCTGAATATCTATAAATCACAACAATGGTCAGCATGGAATGATAACCCTAAGGGTACAGTACTGGTACACATACCTTGGCAGTAGCCGACAGATCTCTAGATTTAAGACTTATTCAACAAGAGGGAAGTCATACCTGATACTGGAAACATAGTCAACCACCAAAGGCTAGTAAAATCCCAGATCTTGGAGGAGACTCTGCAACCACCACTTTACTTAACAGCATAATTCCTAACTAGATTCTGAATATTTGTTATTATCCCCACAGATAACTGTACTCCGCAACCCTCATCAAGGAAATTTCTCTTTGCAGAATATGGAGACCATTATAGAAAACCAGAACCAATCAAAACACAGAGTTTCGGAGTTCTGTCCCAGTAGATACATCCACAAAACAGCTCCCACATCTGAGGATCAGGGGCACTGTAAGAGAGGGGTGAGCCAAGGTTGTTAAGATCCATCAGGAAATTTGATGTGAGGCTGTGTCTTTTAGTAATGTCATAAGCTATACCCATAATGTCACACCAACATGGCTGCTTCAACATAACCTGAACAAAGACCATAATAGATAAGTCAAAGTGAGTAGAGGAAACCCCACAAGGCTTTAACCCTACACAAAACTATATACAGCTAAGAAATGCTGAAAGTGGGAGAAATAGTCTTCCCCAGAGAAGAACACACCAAGTGGTTATCTAATCCTAAGTGGTCAGCCCTAAAAACATGCCCAAAAATAACATTATAAGACCCAGTAGGTTATATATAGGAAATAAATATACATAATACATATATGAAACATGTATGTATGTGTGTAACAATAATTAATGAATTTGAAAGAAAGCAAGGAATGGTACATGAGAAGCTTTGGAGTGAGGAGAGGGAAGGAAGACCAGATATAATTATATTATAATCTCGAAAAGAAAAGAAAAAAGGAGGAAGACAGGGCGACCTCATGACAAGGCAGAGATATATGAAGGGGGGAGAAAAGCCACAGCTTGAGCTATGGCTGTCCACACAGCAAAAGGACAAAGAAGGCAGAAATGCAGACATAGTATAAGAGGGGACTGTGAAACTTAGGTGGTCTCTGGCTCCTAGAAGGTTCAGGGCCATGAATTGCACTATACTTCCCCTGTCATGTGAGGTGGATAGGCTTTGTGTGTGTTTGGTATAAAAGTAGAGGCTTTTGAAAGTTGAACAACTTAAGGACACTGTTCTATCTTTGCAAACGTCTTCTGACTAGTTCTACTAGCCCCATTTTACAAGGGTACCCTGTTGCAGGGAAACTGCTTGTTTTGTTCCCGGCTGCTCAGCCCCAAAATAATCACACAGAAACTGTATTATTTAAAACACTGCTTGGCCTATTAGCTCTAGCTTCTTATTAACTAACTCTTACATATTAATTTAACCCATTTCTAGTCATCTGTGTATTGTCACGTGGCTATGGCTTACCAGGTAAAGTTCCATCCAGCATCTGTCTCTGGTGGGGCTACATGGCTTCTCTCTGACTCTTCCTTCTTTCTCCCAGCTTTCAATTTAGTTTTCCCCACCTAGCCCTCCTATAGGGTCAAAGTAGTCTCTTTATTCATTAATAGTAATCACAGTATACAGAGGAGAATCCCACATCAGTACCCCCTCTGAGGTTCACAGCATTACAGAGGGATAGAGATTATAGAGAAAGTTGAGTCAGAGCTGGGATTTTTCTCTGACTTGCTGACTGTATGCTGGAGTTGTCCACTACTCCACAAGGTTCTCCAGGCACCAGGGAAGCATTTCTGTGCCCACAAATGGGGCTCCAGGCAGACATTAATTTTGAGCAATCATCTGGATGCCAGCTTAAACATGGTGGTGAGTCTCCAAACTGTTTACATGGTTGGCAGACTGTTAGGACTTCAGAAGCACTTTAAATGAGGTTATTAAGTTGCAGGTGTTTATGGAAAAATCACATTAATCTTACTATGAAGTTTAGGTGAAAGAATTATTTCTATGTCCAGTTCCCTTCTTTTCTTCATTCTGTTGATTAAATTCTCAGCTTCATACAGTTAGGAGGCAAAGGTGTTTAATTTCTATGAAATGATAGCCTCTGTCAAGAGACAGATAGGAGGGTTATTTTTCCTATGGGTTGGTAGAAGTCAGTGATTGAGCCTAGCCACCTAGGCCTGCATGCGGGTTTCCTATTGAGAATCTGGAAGGAGCATCATTGAGAATGCCAGACCAATGCATGATGCTAAAGTCTAAGTTTATTGTGGAAACAGACAGAAGAATTGCCCAAACAACTGAAGCCAACTTTGTGCTTTCTCTCACGGAACTGATATAGCTAAAAGTTTTTTGAGGCTGATAATGTCTTCTATATAGGGTTGTGTGAAATCTCTAGGTTCTGTTCTGGTTATGTATATCTACAAAACACTCTTAGGTCGTTAATACTCTATCTCCATCTTCTACAATAGTTCAATTCTTTAATTTTTTGATTATAAAGATTAAAAATCATGCCAACGCTTTCTGCGGTGTTTTGAGGTGCAATTTTCTTTTACACATCACAACACCAACAACAAACATTGGCAAGACCGTGGCACACATTCATGGACACTGAAGATCCCTGTTAGTGAGTTTTCTTGGGTCACCCTTCTGTCCTCATTCACACTGGGGACAACATAGCCTGCAGGTTGAGAATATCTTCATCGACTATCATAGATGTCAGCTTGGAAATTTTTGCTCTCCTCTCTTCCGTAAGCTGAATTCGGGTTGTAGGATCTACAAGTCAAAATACTTATCTGAGTTTCAGATATTCACATAACCAATGTTATATGATTGTTCTCAAACTTTGAGTCTTCTGAATTTGGGTAAGAAACATCATTAAAAGAAAAGAGTACATTGCTCAGGCTACAACAATCTGATGAACCGCCACCTCCTCCTCCTCTCATCTTCATCTTTCTGCACTGTACTTCAAGATTTCTGACCTTTGACACTGTTGATTTATTTTTTGTTGTTGTAGATTTCCTTGCAGTGTGGGATGTTTGTAGCATGCTTGCTATAAACTCCCTATATAGTTATAGCATCTTCCCCGTTACCAAATTTTTTTCAATTCATGGCCAAACATCCTCTCAAAAACAAATAGACTCCAGGAAATGGACCCCTGCCATCATCATATTGTGCTGAATTTAAGTCACAAGACCTAAATGCTTTAAACAAAAGCTTCAGATTTCTAGAGTTCTCAGGTCTTATTTGAAGCGTCATGGTATGTTAGGAAGCATACAGCACTTGGAGTGAAACCAGGGCTTGGTTTGAACTCCTTGTATTAATTAGGCAAGTTAAATTCTCTGGGTTCCAACTACCCTCACTGGGCAGTGTAATAATACTGGCTTTGTGGGTCTGCCATGAAACTTTAAGAAAATTATAGAGGTTAAGATCAGACCCTGTGCCTGATGGAGAGAGAGAGATAGATAGATAGAGAGAGAGAGAGAGAGAGAGAGAGAGAGAGAGAGAGAGAGCTGAATTAGGACTGGCTTCATTTGACTGGATGATTTGTCTGCTGTCTTCTTCCACTCCAACACTGAGCAACAACAGAATACAGACTATTGTCCCACACTGCAAGATGAAGCTCCTGTGAAGAGCAAGCGACTTTGAAAGAATTAGCTAAAGCGGTTGATTTGAATTATTCTTATAAAAACATGTTTTAAAATGGAATTGAAAATTGTAGCATAGTGGAGTCTTAATGAAGGAGGGAAAGTCGGGGAATTCTTTTGGCTACATCAAATTGGATTGTATGATGTGTGGGACTCCTCAGGTTGAACAAATGGTGGTCTGATGCCAATGCAATATTCAGCCCTAATAAGTGTTCATGCCTTGACCTTGTCACACATTTAAATAATTAACTACAGATGAGGGTGATTTTCATCATAAGGGCGGAGGGAGATCATTTGGAATATGTCCATGCAACCCGAGAAGCTCCTGGGCCAGCACTTCCTCAGCTCTTCATGGGGGGAGCATGTAGCTCACATTGTCTAAGGACAGACAGAGGAGCTCTATTTTGCTTACAGAAGTGACACTGCTTTGGGCTAGAATTCCGGGAATGATCCTGGTCTAGTTAAGTATTGAGGTGGGCTTTCATGCTATGACTGTGAAGGCACTGTCAGGTGGTATTAATTTAAGCAGCTTACACAGCGAGACTAAGTCCTACGAATTCACATTGGTGGACAAGAGTTACCAAGTGAAAGCAGAATAGTACAGAGTGCATGAAGAGGAGGAAGAAAAAGAACACGGATTTAGCAGACAGGCAGAGGCAGTGAAAGTATGAGCCCCATTGCTTACTAGGTGGGCAAGGTGAAATGTAGCTTCTGGTTTGTGATGTTGCCACTTGTGTGGTGTTTTGAGGCTTAGGCATATTGCAGACATAGTAAGGGTATTAGTCAGGGTTGGTAGAAGAACTGAACCAATAGCACTTACATAATGATGTATGTAACATGTGCGTATATACCTAAATAATCACAAAAGGGTTTCATTACTCTGGCTTATACAACTGGAGTCTGGATCACCAACAATGATTCTCTGCGTATTAGAGAGGGAGAGGACCCAGTAGTTGTTCAATCCAAGAGCTGGTTACAGAGAATAAGAAGGACCAGTGATGCAGTCTCAGTCCAAGGCAGTAGCAATATTCTCACTTACACAAGAGGGGTCAAGTTTATACAAATTGCTTGTGCTCTCCTTCTAGTTTCTCTTCCATCCGGGCCTGCCACATTCAAGGTAGGTCTTACACTTCACCCGCCAACTATCTCTAGAATTGTTCTCACAGATCCACCCAGCAGTGAGCTTCACTAATCTCTTAGGTGTTTCTCAATCCAGTCAAGACTAGCTCTGGCAGCCAGTGACACAGTGTGCGCTGTATAGTAGGGACGTAATAAATAGAAATCCCTCATGCCATTATTGTGACTTCACTGATTGTTTCTTGAACAAGAAAAATTATAGGGTTTGCTCGAAATACTGTTTTATTCTGACCTGTAAATTTATTAGTATGAAATTTAGAGGAACACTAGTTTAATTGTCCACTTAGCAGGCTGCTTTCTATCAAATGACCCGTGTGCCTGATCCTGGGCACTGAGCAGGGAAATCTGGGACACGTGGGCTCAAAGCAATAGCAACAAAAGATTGTGAAGGAGAAGCTTTGAAGTCAGCCTTGGGGTGACCTAAATCTCATTGGCTCTCAACACCTCAGTCAGTTCAGTGTTCCTCTAACTCCGGCTTCTACCTGCAGCCCCCTGTCAGCATCTCTGGATCCTAAATTGTAGAGAATCTTTTTTTACAAAGACTTTTATCTCCCAGAAGCGGATTGCTCAGCTGGGAAGCACTAACAGATGGATTGGAGGTAAACTCTGGCTCTCCATGTACAGCTGAGTTTTTTCAAACTGACTACAGTTTGTTACTTCTGAGAACTATAATTGACTGGTTCTGTCGAGGCATAAAGTATCCCAGGCTCTACCTTCTCCTTCTGTTGTTGACGGAAAGAAAATTTTCAAGTTCAAAATATGTCTGATTCTTGGTTTGCCTCTGCCGTTCTTCTTGCAGATTTGGAGGTATCAGCTAATGCTTAAACATAGAACAAACAAGTATATTCTGATTCACTTTACAAAGGACATGGAAGGGAAGAGAGCAATTTGTTTGAATTTATTATGTTTTAGAAGCCAGCAGGAATCTGTGCCCTCATTTGTAGGGAAGTTTCTAGCTGGGGCTAGCTAGTGCAGCTGGGACTCTACAAGATTCAAACATAGGGAGTTTGTGGATCTGGGGATTTTCTTTTTCGTAACATTTTATTATGAAAGGTTTCAATCATATAGCAAAGTTGATTAAATTTCAGTTTTGAAAGAACACCCTACACACCACATTAAATTTATTCCATTAACAATTGATATTTACACTATCAAATTTCTACTTATCCATGCCTCTATCCATCTATGAACCCATTTCATTTGTGGTTCATTGCAAAGTCAAGTGCAATATTAGTATACACTCTCATAAATATTTCAGCATTTATGTCATGATCTCTAGTTCAATATTTGTTTACAGTATTTTTCTCCTCTGAAATCAAATTTGCGTACAATGAAATGCGCCAATGTTGAGACTACATGGATTTTGACAAGTGCAAGACTTTCTGAAGCACAGCTTCCTCTAAAGATACTGAACTTGGCTGTCACTTAGAAAACTCTCATGCCAGGCTGTCCCTGTCCTACCCTCTACAGGTAGCAATTTTATTGGCTTTTCTATGAAAGTGGCTTTAGGTATTTTCATGCTGTGGATTACTTTCGTTCATTCTTAGAATGAAAACAAATGACACCTCATAGTAAAGACGCTTGTATAAGATTTTTATCATTTAGAATAATGCCTTTGAGTTTCACTCATGATGCTATGGAGTTCCTTTTCATTGCAGAGTATTGCTCCATTGTGTGAGTATATCTCCATGTGCTCATCCACTTTTGTGTTGCTGGACCCCTAGGCTACTTCTGCTCGGGGTTATAATAAAGGCACATGTCTATTACTATACAAGTTTGTTATGTATATATATTTCCATAAGTCTTAGGTAGATACCTAGTAATATGATACACTGAGTCATATATGCTCATAAGACACTGGCAGTCGTCACTAAAGTTGAATCGCTTTTTATTCTCACAAAGATGGCAGGAAACGTCCAATTATACCGCAGTCTTGCCAGAATTGCAATCTTGTTTGGCCATTCCTCATTTTAACTGTGATTTTTTTTTTAGTTTATATAAATCTAATTGTAGTTTTAATTTGCGTTTTTTCTCTAATGGCCAATGATTTTTTTCAACCTGATTTTTGGCTCATGTATACATCATATTTTGAAAGTATCTATTCAAATCCATTTCCCATGTTCTAATAAGTTATTTATCTCATTATTTGTTGCAAAGCCCCTTGTTTTCAGAATGACAGTATATGAACTCATGTATGATTTAGGAATATTTTCTCAAAAGCTGTAGCTTGCCTAGGAAATTCTAAAATGACATCTTATGGCAGAAAAAAGTTTTAATTTTGATAAAATTCGACTCATTTTTCATGAATGACAATTGCTTTCTGCTAAGAAACCTTACCTAGCATATGCCTTTTCCTTTATAGTTTCCTTCAAAAGGATAATAATTGTATATTTCCACTTGAGCTTATGATGAGTCTTGAATGAATGTCTGCATTTGGTATGGGTCAGGAATTGTGGTTCAATGTTTTTCACAGAATAACACATCTAGTTGCTCTGGAATCATTTATTAAAAAGACGCTTCTCTTTTATTAAATTATTTTGATAGCTTTGTCAACTATCAAGTAACCATTGAGCAAAATGTTTACCGATTCTGGGTTCTTTATTCTATTGTTTGCAAAGTATATGCAGGTTCATTCATTTTTTTCATATACAAGCACAGATACTCTAGCACTTTTTATTAAAATAATTTTGAGCAGTGAGTAGCTACAGTATATATATATATATATATACTGTATATATATATGTATATAAATGTCAAAACCAATTAACCATGCATGTATGAGACAATTCGTGTACTTTATATTTTGATCCTTGGTCTGTAGAAGCATTGATTACTTGTGCCACACAACACAATTCTGGAAATTTTATGGTAAGTTTTGAAATCAGGTAGAAATAAACATTTCCGTCTTCGTGTCCGGATTGTTTTGAGTATTCCACTTCTTTAAGGTTTTTTTTCCCTTTAGGTTATAGAAACAGCTTGCTCATTTCTTCAGAAGTTGTCTGGTAAGTATCTGATTGAGAATTACACTTACAGGTCAATTTGAGGAGAAATGGCATCTTAATAATTTTAATCTTCTCTCAATGTCCTAGTCTTCTTTAATAATACTCAGCTTCTTTATGATTATTAAAATTTATTATTAAGATAAACCTTGTAGTATTTATAACTAGAATTCTATAATCTGTCGTCTATTTGTAGTCAGAATATAAAGGCAACAGACTTTTGCATGTATCTTTTATTATATGATGGTATTAAATTATTCTTGTTATATGATGGTGCTAAACACAATTTTACTACATGGTTTGTAGATTCTTTTGGATTCTGAATATAAACAATCATACACTCTGTCTTTAGCTCATATTTGTTTTTGTTTATTTTCTTTTCCTGTTCTAGTGCAATGACTATACCCAACATAATGTACTTCTGATTTTAGAGGTGAATATTCAATATTTCATTAATAAACATGATGCTGTTTTTTGATTTGTAGAAAACCTTTAGGAAATCATGGAATTTCTTTTATATTTTTCTATGAGGCATGATGTTAATGGAAGGTGAATATTCTTTGTACCAAGTTTGGAGGCTATTCCTTTCTTATACCCTCTTTCCTAGGACTTCCTCTCTGATAGTCCAAACTCTTCCTACCACTGTGTTGTTAGTTAATGAAAAGAAATACAAGCAACAGAGAAAGTAATTTGATTCAATAAAACCCAAAACTATTTCAAAATATGACCAATAAAGTAAACAAATTCTTGGCAGGTTTACTTAATAAGAGATAGATGTGGCAAAAACAGTTGAGTTAAAAGGAGATCACAGCTGTGATGAAGCTGAAAACTTGCAACTGAGCACAAATTGTGTTGTAGATATAGATATACTATATATGACTTTTCAAGAAAATATACATCACCTTAATTGTTTTATGAAATAGGAAGCACAAATAGTCCAGTAAAGATAGGGAGAAGATGAAAGACAAAGACTTATCGATAACAATGTAGGGTATAAATATTATGCAGATATTATATTGAAATCATTAAAAGGAAAGGTAATTTCTGTATAAATTCTCCTGGAGTCATCAGAAAATGTAGAAAGACAGATGGCTCATTTAAGACTGTGTTTCATTTTAATACCCAAACATCATAAGGATAGCCATAAAAGACAAGGCAAAACAATTACAGAGAAGAAGGCATTTCAGTATCACTTGTGAAAATGACATAAACATATTCAACAATATATTACCAAATATATTCCAGCCTTTATTAAGAGGTAGTCTACCCTTACTCCACATCCTCTCCAGCATAGGGAATCGTTGGTGTTTTTGATTTTGGCCATTCTGACAGGTGTAAGATGGTATCTCAAAGTTGTTTTGATCTGCATTTCCCTGATTGCTAAGGAAGTTGAACATGACCTTAAGTATCTTTTGGCCATTCGAACATCCTCTGTTGAGAATTCTCTATTCAGATCTTTACCCCATTTTTTAATTGGGGTATTTAGAATTTTAATGTCTCCATTGCTGGTGGGAATGCAAACTTGTGCAACCACTTTGGAAATCAGTGTGGCGGTTTCTCAGGAAATTGGGAATCAACCTACCTCAGGATCCAGCAATACCACTCTTGGGAATATACCCAAGAGAAGTCCAATCATACTACAAAAGCATTTGTGCAACTATGTTCATAGCAGCATTGTTTATAGTAGGCAGAACCTGGAAACAACCTAGGTGCCCCTCAATGGAAGAATGGATCAAGAAAGTGTGGATTATATACTCATTAGAATACTACTCAGCGGTAAAAAACAAGGACATCTTGAAGTTTGCATGCAAATGGATGGAAATAGAAAACGCTATCCTGAGTGAGGTAACCCAAACCCAGAAAGA
>PVIU01004131.1:0-26497 GCA_004026605.1 Ondatra zibethicus
CAGACAGTGGAGGGGGTGGATCACTGGGAGCAGACAGACAGTGGAGGGGTGGCTCACTGGGAGCAGACAGACAGTGGAGGGGGTGGATCACTGGGAGCAGACAGACAGTGGAAGGCGTGGATCACTGGGAGCAGACAGTGGAGGGTTTATAGCCTGGTCTTGCTTCCAGTCTTGTTTTCAGTTTCCTGGTCAATAATGATGTAAAGACCTGCAGCCTCATGCCCTGCCCCCATGTTTTCCTCACCATGATGGGCTTTACCCTCTGAAACTGGGGGCCAAAATTCAACTCTCCTTTAAGTTGCTCCTGTCAGGCATTTATCACAGCAACAAGAAAATAACTACTACAGCCCCACTCCACAGAAAGTCAGACTGAGATCCAGAGAGTCCAGGGGCCTTGTCCAAAAGCAAGCAATGGAGCCTGGAACTTAAATCTAGACCCATCCAGCTAAGCCACCTCATCTCCTAAGAGGAGAAACATATGGGAAAGTAGATGCCAAAGACCTCCCTCCCCCATTTCAACTTAGAAATATAAAATTGTCCACCCTGAGTGACAGCTCTAGGCGCAGGATGATTTACCACCTGAAAAGAAGAGAAATAGAATAACCCAGGTGTGGAGGAATGCAAACTCCAGTCTTGCTGGGGGCATTATAGCTAGTGGTTGAGAGCATAGACTCTGGCCGACTAGAGTCTGAAGGCCAGTTCTGTGAAATATTTGCCTCTGGTGAATTCTTTGCCTCCCCTTCGAGGTGGCAGCAAACAGCCGTGCAGCGCATGCTGTGGGCTACGGCACAGGATGAGCCTGTCTCTCTGAACTCTTAGTAGCTGGGTTTGCTTTGCTCATCACAGTGCATCATGGGAACTATGACAATGAAGGAATGAGGGTGACTGGAAGTAAAGTAAGGCCAGGCAGGCCCAGTGATGAGTCTTCCTGGCGGATACTAAGCACTCACTCGTTAGCGAATGTTCTTAGCGATAACATGAAGACTATCCAGCTCAACACAGCCTGAGCAGCTGGTTGCCTCCAAGCAGCCTAATTCAACCTTCTTGGAGATATTGGCATGGTCCGCCACGGACACAGGAGATCACTAAGCTATAGAAAGAGTAGGATGGTGGTTACAGGAACTGGGGGGAGCTGCGTCAACAGACACAAAATTTCAGTGAGATAAGAGGAGTAAGTAGCAGAAATCATGGCGACTGTAGCTAACAACAGAGAACACTGCGCAGACTAGGTTCCAAGCATTCTTACCACCCATACAAAACACACATATGTATACGAGTCTACAATCTATACATATGGTATGGGTTTTTTTATTCATGGGGAGGGGCATGTGCGTGCATGGGTTGTGCACACTTGTGTGTGAATTCAAATGTGAGTGCCACCGCATGAGAAGGTAGAAATACAACCTCCTGGGCTAGTCCTCTCCTTCCACATTGTTAAGGCCACAGTCATGGATGTATATGGGTATGCCAGGCTTGCTGACCCACACACATCTAGGGATTCTCCTGCCTCTACTTCCCCCGTCTCTCCATAGAAGAACTAGGGTTACAGACGCTCACACTACATCCAGCTTTTATGTGGGTACTGAGATTTGAACACGGGTCTTCACTTTTGCATCGTTAGTGTCTTTACCCACAGAGCCATCTCCCCAACCATGCAGTTTCAATCTTGAATGTCCCTCAAAGGTTTATATGAAGACCAGAAAGATCTGGTCTTCAGCACAGCAGTGCTCAGAGGTGGGATCTTTGGGAGATGATTAAATCACAGGGGCTCAGATTTCCTCAACATGTTAGCCCATTAATAGATGTATGGCTTTACAGGAGGTGGTGAAGACATTGAGAGGCAGGGCCTTGCTAGAAGAAGTAGGTAACTGGGAAGGGCATGTTTTTCCCTGATACATTCATCCCCCCCAACACACACACGCACACACACACACACACACACACACACATCTCTGCTTCCTGTATGCTATGAGGTGAACAGCTTTGCTCTGTCACTTGCTTCCATAATGATGTGTCAACGTGTCACCTCTACCAAGCCCAAAAGCTACAGGGCCAAGCAACCATGGACAGAAACCTCTCAAAACCATGAGCCAAAACAACTTTTACTACTTTAAGCTAGTTCTCTCCGGTATTTTGCCACAGCGACAAAAACTGACCAGCACTCTATACTATACACCATAAATAAACACAACTTTATTTGCAAAATAACTTTAGGGAAAAATTCCATTTATTGAGCACATGCAATGTGTCAGATATGTATCTTTGAGAGAAGCTAATAAGGCAGGGTGATTTCTGTCTCCCGTTTTACATATGGATAAAGAAAGGCACAGAGAAGTGATAAAATGTGGCCAAGGTCACAACTTGCAAGAAGTCTAGCACTGAATCCCTGCCCTTAATTACCAGGATGTGTGTGTGTGTGTGTGTGTGTGTGTGTGTGTGTGTGTGTGTGTGTGTGTGTAAAGTGGTAAAATAGGATCCATGCTAATGGGTGGAATTTAGTATGAACAGGGAAGACTGAGACATGGTTCCAGATGAACGCCCACTCTAGAAGGAGTCATTTGAAAGATTTTAAGGTAATTCAGGGTGTGACAGCCAAGACCCTGAGAAGACGGAGAGAAGATTGTGTGTTGGTTAGTTTTCGCCAAGTTGACAAAAGCTTGGGGTCATGTCAGAAGAGGAAACTACAAGTGAGAGATGTCTTCATCAGACTGTGGGCATGTCAAGGGCATTTTCTTGATTAATGATTGATGTGGGAGGGTCCAGTCTACTATGGGTGGTGTCATCCCTGGGCAGATAGTCCTGGGCAGTATAAGAAAGCAGACTGAGCAAGCCAGGGAAACAAAGGCAGCAGACAGCACTCCTCCATGTCTCTGCATCAGTCCCTGCCTCCAGGGTCCTGCCTTGAGCTCCTGCCATGGCTTCCTTCAATGATGAATTACAAGTTGTAAGATGTGATAAGCCACCAACTTGCTCTTGGCAATTATCAAAGCAACAAAAAACAAACTAGAACAGATGGTCCTCACCACCTCCTCCCCTGCCTGACCCCCTCCCTCCCTCCAGGATAAGGCACCCCTGCCTGGAAATGGCTAACAATGAGGATCTTGGTGCCAAGACTAGATTCTAGAACTGACATCATCCAGCAGCTCCCCAGATGACAACCTGATACAAGGGATTCTCTCGAACATGGGAACCCAGCAGCTGCCTCCAACACTTGCCCCAACCTACTAGATCCGCCTTGTTCACCTTACAGTGGTATCCTGACTAGTAAAGATGGCCTAGCTCAAGCTCAGGGCTGGAAGAAGCACAAGAGAGGTGTCGGAAAATGCCTGACCTCCAGGAGATGCTCAAGGATCTGCCCCCTTTCCCTTTGCAAACATTTACAAAGGGTGATGAGCCCTTGGGAGCAAACCCCTCTCCTCACATGCACAGAGAAGTGTGGGGCTATTATCAGGGAACCCTGGATTTGCAGTCTCTCTAAGGTAGCTGGTACTTAAGACTGAATGTGTGCATTGAGTATGTGTGTGTGTGTACGTGTGTGGGGGCATAAGTATGCATCCTCATGTGTGACCATGTGGAGGCCACAGGATGACATCAAGTGTCTTCCTAAATCGCCCTCCACCTTACTGATTGGAGACAAGGTCTCTCAGTGAACCTTGAGTCCATCAGTTACCAAGCCTAGCTGGTGCGAGCTCCCAGAATCATCCTGTCTATCTAGTATCCTCCCTCAGGGAAGGGATTGCTGGTACATGCTGACACATGTAGCTTTTTACCTGGGTGCTGTGGTTTCTAATTCAGACCCTCGTGCTCATTAGCCAATCGTTTTACTGACTGAGCCATCTCCCCAACCCTTGGACTAAATATTGGAAGGGCCTAGGGCCACCCTTGCCTGTGGATGGTGGAGCTATTCCTCATGTCGAAGCTGGAGCAGCGGATCCTCTCCAGAAATGCCTGAGCCAGTTCAGGGGTGACATCATACACCGTGTCCAGCTGCTTGGTGGCGTTGTCATAGCTGATAAACAACCCAATCTGGCGGACAAGAATGGGAAGATGGGTGAGGTCAGTGAGGACGGTCAGTTGGCCCAGTGGGATCCATCCTGGTGGTCCACACTGTGCCTATCTATCCATATGGTTATGCTACCAGTTCTCAAATTACTTTATTTCTTTTCTTTTAGTAGTATCGTTATTTGTTTTGTTTTGTTTTTGTTTATTTGATTTTTCCTTTTTCTCTTTGGTTTGTCAAGACAAGGTTTCTCTGTAGCTTTGGAGCCTGTCCTGAAACTAGCTCTTGTAGACCAGGCTGGCCTTGAACTCACAGAGATCCGCCTGCCTCTGCCTCCCGACTGTTGGAATTAAAGGCGTGCACCACCACTGCCCGGCCTATTATTATTTTTCAATGTTCAGTGTATATACTCACTGTATACGGCACTATGCACACAAAGATATTTATATGAGTGTATATCACCTGTTGCGCATTCTCCCCATACTCCCTTACCCCTCGTCCTTCCCACCTCCTCCCACCCATTGTTAGCCCCGTTTTTCCCCTAAACACTTCACTGCTGCTCCCATGCCTTAAATACACACGCGGTTTTTATGTATCTGTATAAAATCTGGGACCCACAAGCGAGAGAAAGCATATTTGTCTTTCTGAGACTGACTTAATTAGCTTGATACGATTATCTCTGGTTGCATTCATTTCCTGCAAATAACATAATTTCATTCTCCAAGGCTGAAAATTTCCATTGTGTAAAACTGGACTCAGTGAGGAAAGAAATAAAGAAAAAAGAGATCTCAACGTTGTGTGGGTGGGAGGGGATAGGAGGTGAATATATTCAAAATGCGATGTATAAAATTCTTAAGGAATTAATAAAAAAATCATTAAAAAGTAAAAACCACACTAATTTCAAATAAACGAAGATGATAGGATGATAAGTTCCATTGTGCACAGAGAGTATATTTTCCTCATCCACTCCTTTCCTGCTGGGCATCTAGGTGGCTCCATCCATCTTAGCTGTTGGAGAGTGCTGCAAGGGACACTGATGGGCACGGGTCTCTCTGACCTGCTGACCTGGAGGCTTTTAGGTAAATAGCCAGGAGTACTGTACCTGAGTCATATGGGAGATCTAGTTTGGGGGGGGGGAATTGTTTGTTTTGAGATAGGGTCTCACTCTGTAGACCAGGCTAGCCTCGAACTCACAGAGATCCACCTGCCTCTGCCTCCCAGGTGCTGGAATTGAAAGCATGCCCTAGCACGCTCAGTGTTAAGGCTTCCTTCTTGTCTGCATCCTCACTGGCACGTTTTCAGTTCTGGGGAAGGAATCGCAGTTGCACACTGCCAGGCTGGGCAGGAAGGTGTTGCTTTTTCACGTCCCAGTGTCTGAAGGTTTTAAAGCTAATCGTTCCACTTGTGGTCCTAGACTTATTGTGCTGAGTACAAACAATGCAACCCACAAATTTTCTTTGAAAAGTGAAAATTATTTTTGAAAAGGACGAACATGGTTATAGATGGCCCTGCGATAGAAGACAGAATGTTTGTTCTCTTTGCAAGATGCAAAATGTGGTATATATTACATATAGTGCTCAGTGTATTGTCCCGACTCCAGTCCTGCTCCATTTTGTCTGCATGTCCAAGGATACTGCACTAGCATACTACAATAGGGCTCATTACGCTTTGACCTCCTTCTTATAAGAGACTTTGAGTTCTGGATGTTGGTTCGCTCTAATTCTGTATTTTAAAAAGTGCTCAGTGGACTGGGGAAATAGCTCGGTGGATAAAGTCCAAGCATGAGGGAAAGGAGTGGATGAGTCAAACAGACATGGCAGCCCCCCCGCTGTATCCCAGCACTTCAGCGGCAGAGGCAGGAGATCCCAGGGCCAAGCTGGTTAGCTATGCTAGCCAGAATGAGCAGCCCTGGGCTCTGCTAGACACCCTGTCTCGAGAAACAAAGTGGGCTGAAGAGAAGGCTTGGCAGTTGAGAGCACTGGCTGCCCTTCCAGAGGACCCAGGTTCAATTCCCAGCACCCACATGGCGGCTCACAACCATCTGGAACTTCAGTTCTAGGGGATCCGATGCTCTCTTCTGGCCTCCATGAGTACCAGGTGCCGCAAGTGGCACACAGATAGAAATGCAGGCAAAGTGCTCATACAAACAAAAGTAGCAAAACAATAATTTTTAAAAATACACAGAGAGCAATCAAGGAAGAGACACCTGATGTTAACTTTGGGCCTACACACATGTACAAATGTAGCTATACACATGTGCACCCACACACACTGGCACACACCACAAACACACACACACACACACACACACAAACCCCATATGGAAAGGAAGGTGCTCTTAAAACCCCTCCCTTGAAGATTATCTCCTTGACCATATATAATCCCCTGCCCGCTTCTCTATATTTGTAAGTCACAGAAGTTGCCCAGGGATGCCTGATCGTAGAAATCCCCCACGAGCTCGGATTTCTGAGAATTTAACTATAACTACTTCCTGAAAATTCGCTCCGCTTTGAGAGAATAAAGAGGGAAAGGGGTGACAGGGTTGCTTCAAAGACCCAAGCAAAACAGCAAAAAATGTCTGAGGGGCTCCTAGCCTCCTAGGTAAAGGAAAGGAACCAGGGCTGGCGAAAGGGCTCAGCAGGCAAAGGTGCTGGCCGTGCAAGCTTCAGTTCAGTCCCTTGAATCCATCTTGGAAGAAAAGAACAAATCCTAAAAGCTGTCCTCCAGCCCTCAGACAGGTGCCATAGCGTGTGCACCGTCACACTCACATAGGCACACCGTGCATACGATGACACAAGAGGAACCAAGTCCTGCCTAGGTTTACAACAACCAAACACTGTCGGATGGGCCGCTTTCTGAAGAAAATTATCATCTGATGCAAGGTGCGAAACAAGGCCCGTGTGCTTTTTTGTTTTTGTTTTAATGGGACCCAGCCCCTGCTCTTTAGGAACCTCTGTTGGAGCATTCTTCAGAGACTGTATTTCAAAGTCACAGTGTCCAAGGGATCTTAATGTCATTGAGTCAACATCAGAAGGAAAGAGACAAATTGACTGGCGAGTTAAGTAACACGAGCCACAAACATTTCTCCACTGTAAACTCCAGAGTTCAGATCCAATCATTGCTCATGTTGAAGTAGCTATTAATAGAAGTCACTAATAATAGAAGCAGCCATTAATCCATGCTGCCCTGGCTGGAGCTCTGGCTTCCGGGGACCGGAAGCTTGATCACTGTTGTCCTTGGCTTTTCTTGAGTAAAACAATCTCCTCACCTGAATCTTGGTTCATAGTCAGTGTCCCCTTCATATCATGTTGGCCACGTCAAAGCTCTCAGATGTCCACAGTTTCTTTTCTTCCCAGCTCTTCTGTGCTAGAATACATCCCCACCATTGACCCCTGGGGCTTCATTCCAAGAGTTTTGTTTAAAAGGTAGAGATAGTCTGGGCTGAGGCATTGGGAGTTTAGAGCATGCCCTCTCAAGGTGTATTAGCAATGAGAACATAAACATATACTTTTCCAACTTACTTCTACAGGACTGATTTTCGTAATTTCTTCAAATGATAGATGAACCATGTATCTGCCCAAAATCCATAACTTTTCCGCACTGACCCATGAAACTGAGCCATCTACAAAGAGAGAGAAATAAATAAATAATAAGTAAACAAACAAGTAACAGCTTCTAAATGGGGAGGTGGTTCAGCTGGTAAAGCACTTGACATATAAGCATGAGAACCTGAGTTCGATTCCCCAGAACCCACATTTAAAAAGAAGAAGAAGAGGAGAGGAGAGGAAAGGTGAGGAGAGGAGAGAAAAGAAAAGAAAAGAAAAGAAGAAGAAAGGAAAGGAAAGGAACACCAGCACAGTTGTGCGCACTTGTAATCCCAGCACTGGAGAGGGAGGGATGGGAGGATTCCTGGAGCTTGCTGGCCAGCCAGCCTAGCCAAATTAGTGTGTTCCAGGTTCCATAAAAGATTTTGTCTCAAAAAAATAAGATAGAAGAGCTATAGAGATGGCTCACCAATTAAGAGCCCTAAATGCTCTTGTAAAGGACTCAAGGTCAGTTCCCAGCACCTGCAATGGGTGGCTCACAACCATCTGGAACTCTAGCTTCAGGGCATCTGACACTCTCTTCTGGACTCCACATACATCCATGTGTGTGCATGCTCACACATGCATGCGCATGCACACACACACACACACACACACTATAAAATAAACCTTTTAAATAAACTAAGAGGGTGGAAAACGATTGAGGAAGACACCCAACTCTGACCCTGGCCTCCACATACATCCATGTGCACATGTATCACATGACATGTGGGGATCTTTGATGTCAGAACTCCTGTGCCTTTCTTTTTATTCAACCACCATGTATTGAGTCCCACCCGTGAGACCCCACACTACACACAGGCCACAGCCACAGAGAGCCAGCACCTGAGAATTGCCACTCCTCTGTGTGGTCCCCATATCAGCATCATCAACATTACCTGGAATTTGGTAGGTACTCAGATGATTTTTTTTAATACTTGAGACCAGAAAATAAAGCAATTTATTTTGAGCTCAGCTCTTTAGTCAATAATCTAACAGCTTAACACATGCTTGACTACCTTCATTTTAACCTAGTTAGTAATAACTAGCAGGTCGTCATCCTTTTTACCATACATTACTATATTTGAGCGAAACCAAGATTCCTTGCATGTACCCCAAGTGCCCCCAGGATCTCTGCTTGCCTGGGATGCCTTTCCTTAATTTTTACCTATCTTCAAGGCTGGGTTCAAATTTTCTTTTTCCTTGAAGCCTTTTGGGGTGTGTGTGTGTGTGTGTGTGTGTGTGTGTGTGTGTGTGTGTGTGTGTGTGTGTGTGTGTGTGTGTGGGTGGGTGGGTGTGGGTGTGTGGGTGTGTGGGTGTGGGTGTGTGTGGGTGTGTGTGGGTGTGTGGGTGTGGGTGTGTGGGTGTGTTAGGAGCCATTTCTCATGTACTACCAACTTCTTTTTTTAATTTTTGTTTTGGGGATTGTTTGCTTACTTGCTTGCTTTTTGAAATGAGGTCTCTCACTTGCCTAGAACTCACAGAATGGGCTAGGCTGGCTGGCCAGAGAGCACCAAAATTTCACCTGTCACCTCCCGGCACAGACACTATAAGCACACACCACCATGTGGACTCTGGGTATTGAACTCGGGTCTTCATGCTTGCAAGGCAAGCACTTTACCAACTGAGCCATTTCCCAGCTCTTTGACTTTGCTTTTGCTTTTCATTACCATGATACTAGGGGATGAATCCAAGGAGTCACACATGCCAGGCAAGGGCTCTACCACTAAGAAACTCTCCAACCTGTTTTCACTTTCAAGGTCTTACTCAGTTGCCCGGGCTGGTCTTGAACTTGCTATCCTTCTGCCTTAGCCTCCCAAGTAGCTGGGATTACAGGTTGTGCTATCAAAACTAACTGAAGCCTTCCTTTAACTCCTTAGCTGGAATAATCTCTTTCTCTTTGCAATTCCCAGAAGAATCTCTGTGTCACTGTGTTCTGGTATTTGAAATCCCCCATCTGTGACATATCAATAGAACTTTGAGAACAGTCAAGCCAGGATCCAACATCAGATTTCAGTGAACTGGAACTGGCTGGGGTTGCCTCACCCCCAGGCTTTTGGTACAGTCGTTACACACAGCATTGTATTGGTAGCATTTGGAGAAAGGAAAGAAGTGAGAGCATAAAATCTGTCACCAAGAGCTGTTTGGGGAGATGTGGACACTAACAAAATCTAAATGAGATAGACAAGTCACCTCTTCCATGGGCTGATTCACAAAATACTGTTATCTCCTTAAGCTCGGGCATCAGGAGTATGAGAGTTGGGGGCTCGGAAGATGACTGAGCTGGTAAAGGGTCCTGAGTCTGCATCCCTAGCATCTACAGAAACACACATCTGTGACCCCAGCATGCCAGTGGTGACAATGAGGATTCAAGCCAATCCCCAGTGCTTATTGACCCGCTAGTCTAGCCAATCAGTGAGCTCCGGGTTTAGTAAGAAACCCTGTCTCAAAATAATAAAGTGGAAACTGATTGAGGAAGACATCTGATATCTACTACCTCTAGCCATCACACAAATACACACACACACACATACGTACCCACATCATACTTGTGCACATGCACCCATATTATACATACACACACTACATACACATATAGTTTTAAAAAGTTGAAGTCTGTAGATGTCACCACTGACATCTGGGGTGGCTATTGAAAGAAAGTGTGGCCATAGAGGCACAATATCTACCAACATCCAAGCTGAATTGGCCTTTTCTCAACCAATTACAAAGCATGAGCTGCATTTTGGCAGAGCCATGATACCCGAGCATGGAGTATTTTAATAGTCAGAGTTCAGTCTATTACCTCTGGAAAATTCATGAGCTAAAAGAATACAGGGTCCAAACAGTGAATCTGAACTCACTGTAACTTAATAATGGGACTTGCTGCACATAGGGATTCTAGCAAGAAAATAAGTTCTTAACTAAGCTGACAATAAAGACTTGAGTGACCTCCTCAATGCTGTGCTGTGTACTGTGAGGCCGTGGCTAGAGGGAACTCACCCATGTATTTAAGACATTCATTGTATGCTGTTTAAAGTTGCTCCCACAGGAGTCTCAGAGATTAATTCCAGGAAAAGACTAATTGCATATCTGTGCTCCAGCCTGTTGGCTTCTTCTGTCTTCTCAACACACTGAGTTCATTCTCACTCCAAAACCTTTGTATGTGTCTGCTGTCCCTCGCCCTTGGATGTCTTCCCTCCCTGAACCTTACATGACAGAGTCAATCTCCTCATCTTGGACTTAATCCAGATGGCATCCATCGGAAAGGTCTTCCCTGATTTCTTAGTTCAGAGACTGGCCAACCTCAGCCAACCATGGGACAAACTCAGGCCGCCATCTGTTTTTATATAGTCTGAAAACCAAGAATAGTTTTCATATGATTGAAAAGCAAATTAAAAAGCACTAATGTTTGGTAACACTTGCACATTATATTAATTCAAATACCACTGTCCGTACAGAGTTTTACTGGGATTCAGGCCCTCATTCATCCATCAGCTGTGACTGCTTTCACGATACGTTGTCTTCTATATGCTCAAATGGCTAAAATATGTACTAATTTTAGGATGGGCATGTGTGTATGATGTACCTGTGTGTGTGAGTGTTTATATGAGTGTGGATACACGTGTATGCATTGACAGCCGGAGGCTGGATGTAGGTGTCGTCCTTGATCACTCTCCCCCTTAGATTTTTGGTCAGGGTCTCTCACTTGAACCCAGAGCTCACCAGCTTGGCTGGTCTAGCTCACCAGCTTCCTCCAGGGTGCTCCAGCTCCAAACAGGCTGCCATGCTTGCCTGCTGTTTACCTGGGCACTTTACCCCCTGAGCCATCTCCCCAGCCCTATTTCCTTTTCTTTTAAAGCACTGTAGAAAGGCCTCCTTTGCCAGCCCTGTTCTAGTCTGAATCAGTCGCCCGTCCTATGGCATTTATCTATTTTAACTTTCTCATAACAGCTACCAGTATCTAAGATCCTCTCTTCCTGCCTTTCCCTCCATTTCTTCTCTCATCTCTTTTCTTTCTCTCTCCCTCCCTTCTCCCTCTGTACACCAAACAATGCCCCTAGAATCATGAGCCTAGGATCCCCTGTAGGTACCCAAATCCTTAGCTGTTCTGGCCCCTTATATAAATGGGCTAGCGTTTGCACGTGATCAACACGCATCTCCACCGACACTTTACATCATTCTCAGATCATTTATAACCCTGAGCACAACGAGTCTGTTATGCTAATAGTTCTATTGTTCAGGGAGCAGAAGCAAGTGTAAAGTCTGCTCATATTCAATGCAGACATACCTGATCACACATTAGTAAAGCGCTTGTCAAGCAAACAAGAAGACCGGAGTTTAATACCCAGAACCCATTAAGGAAATAAAACCAGGCCAGGCATGGTAGCACATGCCTTTAATCCCAGCACTGGGGAGGTAGAGAAACACAAATCTCCATGACTTTGAGGCCAGCCTGGTCTGTGAGTTCCAGGCCAGTCAAAGCTAGATAGTGGGACCCTGTCTCAAAACAAAACAAAACAACAACAACAACAACAAAAAGCCTGCTGTGGTAGACGGGCTTGGAGAAGTGGAGACAGACAGATCCATGAGGGTTGCTGACCAGCTAGCGCACCCAGCCGGTGAGTCTCAGGTCTCAGTAAGAGAGCCTGTCTCAAACAGCGATGCTGATCATCTGAGGTGCAACAGCTGAGGCTGACCTCTGACCTCTGCACACAAACACAGAGAGAGAGAGAAAAAGGAAAACCTGCAGCTCTGCATTGGTTACTGTCTCTACTTGGCCACATTAGGACATAAGTAAAGTTTTACTGTACAGCCCTCAAATAAATGCACCCCAAGGAATCGCTGCTTTGGTTGCCAAGAACCAACAGAAACTTTTCTAACAAAAACCATCTTATGTCACTTCAATGCGTCCTTTTGTTGGTGGACAGGGTTGTGACAGGGTTTCCCTGTGTAGCCCTGATAGTTCTGGAACTCACTCTTAAGACCAAGATGGCCTTGAACTCACCAAAATCCACCTGCTTAAGGGTGTGTGCCACCACACCCAGCCAATGCACATATTTTACGCGTGGGTTTTAAACTTGAAGCCCCACTCTAAAGGCTGTCATCAAATGGAAGATGTCACCACAGAACAGGGATGAGAGATCACTTGTAAGACAGACTCACCCTTATTTCAGACACCTCAGTATTTGAACAGCAGGCTGATGCCATGGGATGTGGTTCTACTTTACCAGCTACATGACTTAGGTTCCGGAAGTGTGACAGGGGAGGTGGGATAAAAATCACAAAAGTAGGGGGCTGGAGAGATGGCTCAGTGGTTAAGAGCAGTGACTGCCCTTCCAGAGGACCCAGGTTCAGTTCCCAGACCCCACATGGCAGCTCACAACTCCCTGTAAGTCCAAGATTTGACACCCTCACATAGACATATATGTAGACAAGCACATACAATAAAAATATATTTAAAAAATTTTAAAGCACAAAATCAATGAAATCAACCCTGACTTTGGAGGTGAAGCGCCTGCCTGGAGGGCGGAACTCCCCTAGAAGTCACTCCATCCAACCCTCATGCCCTGGCAAGCAGGTCTCACCAGTGATATTGAAGGGTGTCCTCAGGATCCCGGTCATCCAGGAGTAGAGAGCTCTCTGGGTGTGAGCTGAGGTTTGGTCGTAGACATCTTTGAACACTGCAGATCTAAGACACAGGGACACAGGTGTCCATTAACAACACACAGGTGGATACTCACTAACAACACAGCGGCAGGTGCCCACCCTGAAGGAGCCATGAGAGCGCTGTGCCCAGGGATGTCGCTCTGAAACCCCAACAAGTCTCGTTGACTGTGTTGACTGCTTTTCCTCATTTTCCCTCTTCCCCTTCACAGCTAAACACCTTGCAAAGAGCAGCCTGTGTATCTTGTCTCTGCTTCCTTAGCTCTTAACTCCTTTTATGTGCATATGGCTTTTCTTGAGATATAACTTACGTAGTTAGAATTTTCTTTGGTTCACCGACCAGCTCCCAAATAATGACACAGAGACTTGTTATTAATTATGAATGCTCAGCTTTAGCTTAGGCTTGTCCCACTAGCTCTTTTAACTTAATTTAACCTGTTTCTATTCATCTATGTTTTGCCTCTGGGCTTTTTTTTAACCTTTCTTTCATTCTGTACGTCCTACTTTCCCGCTTCCTCCATGTTTATCTGGCTGGCTCCTGGCATCTCCCTGATGTCTCCTTTTCTTTCTTCTTCTATCCTAAATTCCTCCTCCTAGTTCCTCTCCCTGCCTGGAAGTGCTTTCTATTGGCCATTCAGCTTTTTATTAGAACACTCAGGTGCCTTAGGCAGGCAAGGTAAAACAGTAACATATCTTTACATTATTCAATAATGTAACACATCTTTACATAGTTAAACAAATGCAACACATCTTTGCTTAGTTAAATAAATATTCTGCACCAAACTTACATGCCCTATAATTCAGTTGCTTAAAGTATATAATTCACCAGCACCTCCAAAAGCAGAATCAGTTCAAGGTCAGCCTTGGGTATACAGCAAATTTGAGGCCAGCCTGGGCTGCATAAGATCGTGTCATAAGAAAGTGAAATCATAGTATTTTTCAAGAAATTGGATGGAACTAGAAAATTTGTATTGTGTAAAGTAAATCAGGCTCCAAACACAGCATACAAAGACCTTAACTTCTAATTTTTGCACATATATGTGTGAGAGTGGGTGTGTGATGGGTATTCTTGGTTGTCAACTTGTTTACATCTGATTCACTAAAGCCCATCATCATCATTTCCAGCAGCTTACAAAGAAACTCCGCCCCCTTAGCTGTCACCCCTCAACCCCTAGCTCCCCAGCCCCTGAAAAAGACTAATCCACTTCCTCTCTATGGATTTGTCTGTTCTGGATACTGCATATAAATGGAGCCATACCATTTGTGGAGGCCCGAAAAATGTGAGCCTACTGCCACCTTGTCTGTTAGTCAGAGAGTTTGGAAGTTGCTCAAAATGGTTGACAAGTGTAGCTACACATCCTGACTCAGGATGTGGTTATTCGGTTCTCTTGACATCAAGATGGCTCATACATGTAGATCCATTCCATCCTGACATATGGTCAAGATATGTAAGTGTACTTCTGCTCCTTCTTTTGTAATATGAGGTTACCTGGGAGTGGTTTCCTTCAGGATACTTGATCTAGAGAGGCTTCACTGCCTAAACAACAGAATGCTAATAACTTGATGCTTCAAAGCATTAAAGCAGTTAACTGTTCGAGCTGTCCTTTGTATCATGTTAAAAAAATCTTTTGTTGCCTTCTTCCCCCTTTTGTATTGAGGTATAAAAGTGTATGGAAAATTAAATGCGGGTGATTTCAGTATCCACTGGAACTCCCTCCCAGTACTATTCTATGGTTTCTGCTTCATCATTTTTCACGTGTCTTCATATTCTTTATTTATATTTCTAAATCCCCACACCCCTGCCCTGGCAAGAGGTGTTCTTGTCAAGGCTGGTCTCTGACAGCCATTCATCATTTCTGTGTCTTGCTTCTTGCACATGCATGATGTGTTCAAGGCTGATACATGCTGGAGCATGAATCAAGCCTTCATTTCTTTTTATGAGTAAATAATATTTCATTATCTGGGTAGTCTACATTTTGATTGTCCAATAATCAGCCAATGGACATTTAAATTGTTTTCACCTTTTATTTTGCTTCTTTCTCTGTTGGTGCTTGGAATTGAACCTGAGACCTCACACATGTGATGCACATGCTCTACCAGTGCACTCAGTGCACACACAAACACACACACACACACACACACAAACACACACACACACCATCCTCCTGTTTAGCCTCTTAAGGAACCACCAATTGTCTCTGTAGCAACTGCCTTACTATATATTCCCACACAGTGTATCACCACAGCTCATCTCTGATTTCTCTAATTGCCTTCAATACTTGTCAATATCCAGTATTTTGACAAATAACCTCCTTCTGGTGTGAAGTGGTCTTGTCACTTCTAAACCACTACAGTCTGATTTGCCACTGCTCTATCACACCCATGACTCCAGTCACCATCACCTCCTTCTCACCCAACCCGGAGGTCCTGATTGGTACAAATAGTGCTTTCCATTTCTTAGCCTCTCTGCCCATCCTTCATGCTCATCTTGAAAACCTTCCAAACCTCTGTGTCCTGGAAGCCTTTCTTCCCTCATACCCACATAGTGAGTACAAGTCCCATAGCTACACCATGAGTACAACTCTCTACACATAAGCACCATGAGTACCACTCTCCACATCAGCACCATGAGTACCACTCTCCACATCAACACCATGAGTACACTCTCCACATCAGCACCATGAGTACCACTCTCCACATCAGCACCATGAGTACACTCTCCACATCAGCACCATGAGTACACTCTCCACATCAACACCATGAGTACAGCTCTCCACATCAGCACCATGAGCACAGCTCTCCACATACAAAGTGGTAAGCATCATTTAAGGGAAAACTTTCCCATTACAAAAATGCTGCTTACCTTTCCCTATGGAATGCCAATTCCTGAAGGTGAATAATTTAGTCTCTCTGCCCTTCAATTTCCTTGTCCATAAAGAAGAGAAAGGGGAGAACAGGAAAGAGTAAGAAGGAAAGAGAAGGCCTGGGGCAAATCCCCTGGGTTCAGTCACCTCAGGGTCAGGAGGTGGAGCTCTCATGTCTTTACCTTCCCAAGCTGGAGTTACAGGCAGGCTGCCACATCCACCTACCATTTACATGAACGAGCATGGGGCCCCTTTGTTCTGTCCCACCCGGCTTGCTTACACCTGAAATAATCACACAGAAACTGCATTCATTTAAACACTGCCTGGCCTGTTAACTCTAGCCTCTTATTGGCTAACTCTCACATCTTGATTCAACCCATTTCTAATAATCTGTATGTCACCATGAGGTCATGGCTTACTGGGAAAAATTCTAACCAGCATCAGTCTCAGGCAGGAGCTTCATGGCATCTGCCACACTGCCCTTCTTCCCAGCATCCAGTTTGGTCTACTCCTCCTATCTAAGTTCTGCCCTATCAAAAGGCCAAGGCAGTTTCTTTATTCAACCAATGAAAGCAACACATAGACAGAAGAACCTCCTACACCACTCTGGATATCCAGACTCTAGTATACATGCTTACACAGCAAATGCTCTACCACTGAACCATTTCCCAAGCCCTAAAGCAAACATTTTTTTAGATGGAAAGGATGAAGGCTTATAAAGAAAATCATGGAACAAATCACAGGGCAGGAGGTAGATAGATGTGAAAAAACAAAAACAAACAAACAAAAAACCAGGAGAATAGTCCACAGACACTACAATTGAGAGAGTTTTAATGAAAAGCATCTTTGGCTCTGCTTCCAAAGATATCTGTCTATTTGTGTCCACAATCTTCTCCCTCACTGGGTACTAACCTCCTTGGGTCAGCACAGCAACCCCTGAGCAGCACACAGAACTGAGAGTTCAGAGGAAAAGACTCACAGGTTCTTAAAGGCATCCTCACGCAGGTCCTGGGGTAGCCGCTTGATGACATCCGGCTGCAGAAAGCTGCCCGAGGACCCTCTGAGCACCCTGCCCAGGACCTCCACACACTCCAAGGGGTTCAGCACCTGGAAACAGCGCTCCAGGGTAATGAGAAACAGGCTGCGGTTCACCCCAGGACTCTGAAGGGCTGTTTCCCAAATGTCTCCCAAGTTGATGACAGTGTCCTTCAGGTCCTGGAGGAAGGAGAGAAATTAGAGTCACTGCAGGTTTGTGGCTAAAGTACATGAGAAGACAGCTTGAAGGAGGAAATGCTTATCCGGTCTCCTGGTTTCAGAGGGACTGATGCAGGGTCATTTGGTCCCATGATGAGGGTGGGATCTTGTAGATGGGGTTATTTACTACATTGTTGGCAGGAGAAACAAAGAAATGGAGGGACCCTTCATAGTCTTCTAAACTTGCCCCCACAAGACCTACTTCCTGCAATTAGGCTCCATCTCCCAAAACAGTCCCACCAGCTGGGGACCATATTCAAATGATTATAATCCCACGAGAGCTGCCTCCTGACTCAACAGCCCTGAAAGGGGCTCACATACTGCAGCATGAAGAAATTCAGGATGACAGTTTCACATCGTGCTGTTGTATGGAAACTTCTAAACCTTTCCATCCTCTCTGGGTCAAAGGCAAGCCTTTCACCTGCTCTGCCATTCTCTGGGTGGAAGGCAGGAACGCCATATCTTCTCCTCCATTAGCATAGAAGTGACTGTGGTGCTTCCTCTGGGGTGGTCATAGGGTTCAGGCTCCACACTGGGAGCAGGATCTTTGTCACCACGGAAGTCATTTGCATTTTCACAGTGCTTTACAGCTACTGCAGACATCTTGAGATCTTTGCCAGCAACACTTTTTGAGAGTTCCTGAAGTCACTAGACTTCCTCCTGAGTTCTAGTCCTCAATGTGTTGAAGAAACACACAATTTACCTCTGTTTGCACTGGGCCCTTCTATAAGTGTTCTTCAGGATAATCGGCTTCCTTTGCAATCTTCTGTATTTTGTTACATAGAATTTTAAAACGTCACTCTGAAATAGGCCCACGGCTTCCTCAGGCAGGAACCCATTTTCCAACCTCGGAATCAATCTTTCTAAGAAGTGTCACTAGAGGTTACGCTTTAAGACTCCATTTCCTCACCTGAATATTAAAATGCAAGATTGTTTCTTATTTTTTTTTATTTTGATTGTAGGCGCCATGCATGGAATTCAGGATATTGTTCATCCTGGGCCAGCACTCAACAACTATGATAAACCTTCAGCTCTTTTTCATGTGTGTGCATGCATACATGTGTGTGAGCATAGACAGATCTTCACTCTGTAGTCCAGTCTGGACTGAAACTTTCTAGGTAGTCCAGAACGATGTCAAAAGTCTCTTCCTGCCTAATCCTCCTGAGTTCCGGGATTTCAGGTATGAGCCAGCAAGCCTGGCTTTAAATGGCAACATTTTTTTAACTTATTTAATGTTGTGGAGGAGATTAAATCAATCCATGCATATTAAACCTTTAAAACAATGACAGATGGCTATCTGTCCGGTGGGCCAAAACTGACCCATTGCTTTCGTGTGTGTCTGTGTGTGTGTGTGTGTGTGTGTGTGTGTGTATGTGTGTGTGAATAAAGTTTTATTGGCATATATCCATACCTAATAGCAGAGTTAATTAACTGTGACTGGGGGTGTATGGCCTACAAACATTTTTAGTCACTGGTCCCTTGCTGGTCATTACCTTACAAAAACACCTCGTACACAGAAAAGCCTCAGTAACCATTAAACAACATAATTTTTAATAGATTTTGAGTTGAAGCTATTTTAAAAACTGAAGTTCATTTCAAAATGAAATCTATCCATAGCAACCTAGTGGCTATTATGTTTTAATAACTAATGTTAAAGTAAGAACAGATTAGGAGTTAGGGATATATATTTCCCAACACTGACAAGGCCCTAGTTTTGATCACTAACATTACCAAAATAATTAAATAAAAAGTATATATCATTAAAATGTTCAAATCCTCTTAAAAGCCTTGTGAACTAAAACTAAGAAGAATCTTAACATTTTAGAGCTGAGAGATGGGTCAACAATGAAGAGTGTGTCTGCTCTTGCAGAGGAACTCAGTTTAATTCCCAGCACCCATGTAGGGCAGCTTACATCTACCAGAACCTCCAGTGAACCCAATGCCCTCTTCTGACCTTCATGGGTACCAGACAGACACATGGTGCACATACACACAGACAGACAGACAAAACTCTCAAACACATTAAAAGAAAGATAAACTAGTCTTTTTTAAAAAGACTAATCTTTCCATCCTGAGTTCACCTGAGGAAACTGGGACTAAGCAAGGGTTCAACCCCATTTTGGAACAGTGATCCACACCCAACTCTCCCTAATAAATGGGCACCAGCCCTCAGCTTTGGAGCCTCGGGGCATCCTGGGGCTTGGGGATCTTGCTCTCTGTGCCACTCATGTCGTTAACCTTGTTTTGTAGTCAGTGTTAGCTGCTGCTTGTCTTCATCCTGTACATCCTTAAGGCCGGGGCAGTCCTTTCTATACCCACTAGACACAGCAATCACCCTCAGACTCTTACCAACTCAAACTATTAGAAGGCCCTCAGTACACTTAGTGCCCAAAAGAGTAGGAAAAAAATGCAACTTGGAGAAACTGCAGAAGAAAAGCCAGGTTCTAAAGTCCCAAGTTTGGGTGGTAGTGAAGAGAGAAAGTCATCAAGAATGGCCAAAGCCTGGGTAGGCCCAACAAATACCAACTGCCCCCGCTCCTCCTCACGAGATGCCAAGCACGCCTCACCAGGTGGTCCCAGCTGTCTTCCAAAAGGCATTTCATGGCAGTACGGAACTGCTGGGCATCAGCGTCCCTCAGGTCTTCCAGAAGCTTCTGGGGCTGGTACAAATACTGCTCCAGGTGGGTTTCCATGACTGCCTGGGCATGGACAGGAGAGGTTCAGTCAGTGAGGACAGAAGCCGGGACAGTAGGTCAGCACCATGGCCAGCAGCCAGTGGGTTCCCCTTGACTCCTGGCAGAGCCCACCAGCTGGCAAACAGCCTGTATGTGGGGGCTTTTGTGGTTGCGAAGACTGTAAAGTCGGGGGATTCCTTACAAAATCCAGGTTTCCAACTCCACTTAGGAAATGCAGAGGATGGAAAAGGCTGGGCATGCTTCCCTCTTCAGGTGGCCAGCCTGATTTCCCTATTCTGCGGCCTGCCTGGTCCCTGCCCGAGGCAGTGGGCCTCTGATGAGAGGCTTAGTGTCCCTGGTTTCATTTTTCTTTTTTTCTTTTTGTTTGTTTTGTTTTGTTTTCTTGAGTCAGGGTTTCTCTGTGTAGCCCTGGTTGTCCTGGAACTCACTTTGTAGACCAGGCCGGCCTCAAACTCACAGAGATCTGCCTGAGTCTGCCTCCAGAGTGCTGGGATTAAAGGTGAGTGCCACCGCTGTCAGGTGTGTCCTTAGTGTCTTACCATGCAAACCTAGTGCTGAGCAAGGAGAAAACCTAGGCAGAATGAATAAATGTGTCTGAAGTGCCGTATCAGGCCACCAGCCTCCCCTGAAAACCTTCCCTCTGCTATTTGAGGACTCGTTTTCTTTCTTTCTTTCTTCCTTTCTTTCTTTCTTCTTCCTTTCTTTCTTGCTTTTATTGGGAACTTTTGGACTTGCTGCTGCTGTTCAGTTTGGGGAGTGAGGATCTCACTATGTAGTCCAGTCTTGGACCTAAATCCACACTCCTCTTGTGTCAGCTTCTCAGATGCTGATTTGTATGCCCAGCCTCAGTTTCTTAAATATTCCTTACACAAATATTCTCTAGGAAGGCAGTATGAAATAATGCTTGTGGGCAAATACTGGGTGGGTACAAAAGACATATAACATGTATGCAAATCTCCATGTTCACACTTATCTGAACTTCAGCTTAATTAGATATGGTATATTTGTGTGCTGTGCTTTGTCTTTTGAGAGGGGTCTCATATAGTCCCAGGCTGGTTTCAAGCTCACTGTGCAACTGGATGATTTTGAACTTGTGATTCTTCTGCCTCCACCTCCCTAGTACTGGGATTGTAGGTATGTGTCAGCCATGCCCATTTCCTGCAGTGCTGGGGACCAAACCTGGGGCTTTCTGCACGCTAGACAAGAACTCTGTCAACTGAGCTACTCCTCTAGTTCATGGACAATCCTATATTTGCATTTGCTAAGTTGGCAGTCCTACATCTGGGCCTCAGAATTCACATTTGGAAAGCAGACCATGATAGATAGACCCATGCAGGGTGTTGTAAGAATTAGATGTCTACAGCGTTCTCGGTGGTACCTAGCACAGAAGTGGTCAGTAGTGTCCACCATTTTTTTTCTACTCATGATGAGTTTTTATTTACTTGATGTCTGTCTCTACCTCAGGATGGTGGGAGTAATGTCTAGTTCTCCACCTTGTTCTCAGTGCCTACAGCTATGCCAACCTGCTAAGGGTGTCGAGAACCTGAGTGAAGATGTATGTGTAGCAGTAACCATACCTACCAATATGGAAAACCTTACTGCCAGAGAGGAAGGAGTTAACTCCTTACTGCTAATTACATTGCCAGGAGTGATGAAGACAGATGCAATATGGGCCTAACAGTCCCTCCAGCTGGAGGAGCAAATATCGAGCAGACTGCCCTCTGGGTGCAGTTCTGGTGTGAATGTCTGTTGATATTTCTGTTTTTATTAAAACATAAGGTAAAACTAGAAATAACGAAGAACTGTGCTGTTCTTTTATTCATCAGTCCATGATGTGACTTCATTACTAAACAGAATAACGGGGTATTGGCACTGTATTAACCCATCCTCAGTCTCACACGGTATCATCCTGAGCCACCAGCCATGACAAGATACCCCACTCACCACACCCCCACTGTGCCCTACTGATGCTCTAGCCAAATGTCCACGGCTGTCACCAACAACTGTGGACCTGTTGGATGTGGTTTATCTCCCAAGACTCATGCCTCAGAAGTTTGGTTCCCAGGAAGGTGACATTAAGAGATGATGCCACCTCAAAGAGGTGGACCCTGGTGTGAGGGGATGGGATGCTGCCTTGGGAGAAACTGAGATAGTTCCCATGAGACACTGGTTAGCACTTAGGAGAAGATTAACATGAGCTTGACCATGAATCCTGCCCCAGATTCCTGTCTTCCCATGGGATCTTTCCCTCTCTTAGGTGTGCCCACCGTTGCAATGCCATCTACCAAGTTTAGACACTCAACTATGTCTTTGTAGGAGCCAGCACTATACTGATGGATTGTTAGCCTCTAAAACTATGAAGTAAATTACACTTTTTAAAAAAAATATTTATTTTATTCATGTATGTGTGTGTGTGTGTGTGTGTGTGAGCATAAGTGCACATTGTGTAGAGGTGCCCACAGAGGCCTGAGGAGGACATCAGATCCCTTGGTTATGGAGTTGCAGGTATTTGTGAGCCAGCAGCATGGGTGCTGGGATCTGAATCTTGTCCTCATGATTGAGTAGCAAGCACTCTTAACTCTGATTCATCCCTTCATCCTAAACCTCTTTGCTGTCTTGAGATTTTGTTATAGTAGAAGCACCTGGTCTTGGATACTGTGTTACAGTAATAGAAGTGTCTAATACACTCCTGATGTTCTTTCATCAGTAAATCCCCTCCAGTTTCCACTCGGTGCACAGCTGGTTTGCACTAAGATACAACCAATAGAAGAATATAGGAACAGGTCTCACATGCACACCTGCAGGCTGGGGATGGTAAAGGCCACATTCCGTGAGTTCAGATAGGCAAGGACTCTTTGGGACAGGTCTGCAGTCCACACGTGGGAGCTTCAAGCAAAGAAAGATGGGAGAGAGTCAATGCCCAGGTCTCCTGAAAACATCCCTGTCTTGCCTGTGTGCCCTGAGGCTCAGAGAGGAGGATGGAAATGGGCCGGGGATGCTAGGAACTTTATGTTGAGAAGTAAGAGCTGCCTTCACCTGGCACAGTGGGAGGAAGTGTGTTCATGAGTACACACACACACACACACACATATATACACACAGGTGTGTGTATGTGTGTGTATACAATTGTGTATGTACACAGGAGAATGTGTGTGCATATACAGGTGTGTGTTTGTATACAGGGATATGTGTGTCTATACAGGTATATGTGTGTATGTGTGTTTGTATACAGGTGTATGTGTGTGTATACAAGTGTGTATGTCTGTATATACAGGTATATGTATGCATATGTGTTTGCATACAGGTGTATGGGTGTATGTGTGTGTATAAAGGTGAGTATGTGTATGTATACAGGTGTGTATATCTGTATATACAGGGATATGCGTATATGTGTGTTTGTATACAGGTGTATGGGTGTATTGTGTATGTATAAAGATGTGCATGTGTGTGTATGTAGGTGTGCATGTCTATATATACAAGTATGTATGGGTGTGTGCATACAGGTATATGTGCATATGTGTGTATACATATGTGTGTGTTTGCATATGTGTAGGTGTGTGTGTGTTTGCATGTGTGTAGATGCCTAAAGATAACCTCAAGTATCATTGAGACAGGTTCTCTCATTGGCCAGGAGTTCACTGATTCAGCTAGACAGCCTGACCAGCAGATCCTAGGAATTTCCTGTCTGTATTACCCTGGCAGAGGGATTCCAAACACGTGCCGCCATGCTGAAAAGTTTTATGCAGGCTCTGAAGGTCAAACTCAGGTCACGTAAGGCTCGCTCTTTACTGACTATGCCATCTCCCCAGCCACGACAGCTTTTTTTCTAATCTCTTTTTTGTTTGGATAAATAGTTGGATGGATGAACATATAAGTAAATAAATAAAATTATTTACAGCCTGAAAGAAAACATCTAAAACCCCCAATGGAGTTATCACGGGAAGAGGGATGTTTACAGGGGCCTCTCATCTTAATGTGATTGGCTGTCCCTGCCAGGGGCCCGAGACCCCCATTTCCTCTTCTTTATGGAATGCATATTAGGATTTAATGCTGAAAACAGTCTCTTGGCAACACTGCCACATCAGCCTGTCTCTCCAGCCTCTCACACGGGCCTGAGCATCACAGAGCAGAGGTGGCAGCAGGCCCTGGAGCCAGGTGCCATGGCCACACTCCAGCTCTGCCACTCCCTAGCTGTATGGCCTCCACTCACCGGCCCCAGCCGGAGGGGTAGAGTAAACACAGACTCGTTTCTCTTCCCCAGCACTGGGGAGAATGTTGCCTCCCCAGAAGCACTTCAGGCATCTTGGTCTTAAGCTACAGCAATGGAGGAGTAGGGTTTGGGGGATGAGTCAACTCAAACACTACATTGGTGGATGCTCTTTGCAATGAGCATATACTACTGTTCTCAAGTGAGAAAGTCCATAGAAGAGCTATTGCGGGGGAAAAGCCCATCTCTTCCAACCCCTAGGAGGCAGATTACCTTCCAAACTGTATGAGATCCAGAAATGCTACAGTGGGGACAAAATGAAGAGACAGCTATAAGTGGAATCGTTCCACCGACACCACATCCACATTCTGTTTGAAGGTCTCAGAAGGTGCACATGGGACAGACCGGGGACATTACCATTCAGATAGTTTCCCTCTATTATTTCTTCCTAAAAGGCAAAGAGATAAAATCAAGTAAAACATTCAAATTGACAGCGTCAGTAGAGGGGATTTTGATTAAAATAAAAATGGAACACTCACCGCCATTTTCTGCAACAATGGGTGTAAATCTGTAAGAAAGCCATTGGCTACGTGAAGAGAACTGAACTGGATGACCTCCGTACGGCAAACGCAGCCGCCACGGAACCCAACAAAAGTCGCTCAGGTTTTCCAGGAGTTGTAATCATTACAATAACTATGCTCAGTGTGAGAAAACCTTGGTTCAGAGCCCCCACTGAGAACCTTCACACAGCATCACTGGGAGTGTCAGTTTGTCTAGCCACTGTGGAGATCAGAAAAGAGGTGTCCCACAAACCTAAGCCGAACTACTGTCTGAGCCACTCTGTGTCACATGGAGGCAGCTAAGGTACACACCACAGAGATGCCTGCCCATCTGTTCTCGGTGATGCAATGTTTCACAATTATCAGGATATGGAGCCAGTCTAGAAACCTATCATCAAAATACCAGTGGAAAAGGTGGGGCCTATACACACAATGGAGCATTATTCTACCATTGAGAAGAAGGAAACTATATCACCTGCAGGTGAAACACTGGAACTAGAGATTATTGTGTTAACCAAAATAAAAGCCAGACTCGGAAAGACAGGCACTACATGCTTCCCTCATGGGTGGGACCTAGTGAACCTGTGGGGCATGGGGGAAAGCAAGGGTGAATGCCATCAAAGTACATTGTGTGCATGTGTGAAGATCCCTAAAAACCCTACACACTCCCATGGGCACACAGATGTACACACACATACGTACACACACGCGCGTGCACGCGCGCACACTTCTGAATGCATCATGAGCCTCAACTGACATATCCAGCTACATCCCCCTAAAAATGTGTGGAAGCCGTGAAAGATGTGTTTCTCCTCAGGACTTACCCTGCCCGGAGCTTGGGTCTCTCTGGCACACACCTCCATGGCTCAGAAAGAGGACCAGGAGAAGGGAGAACATCCTAGGTCCTTGAGACAGTCTCCTGCAGGTAAGTCAAGCACAGAAATTATTCAGGTTTTTAAAAAAAATTATCTTAAAATGTATTTAAGAATATTCAGGAGCAAAAGGAACAGACTCCAACTCCTCAAAAATATTTTAAATGACTCAGTGATTCCGGTATGTGTTGAAGACCCTTTCCTTGTTCCCCGTTTCTAGTCTTACCACCACCCTGTTCCACTGCACCCAGAACAAAGGAGGGCTTCAAATGCTCGCTCCATTATCTTGCACATGAGCTCTGGATCCAGGATGTAAGAAATCTCACAATCCAGTAAGAAGACAGGCCAACAGGAAAACAGAGTTGAACTTCTTTAAAATCGATATGAAAATGTCCAGTAAGCACACAAAAGCTCCCACGGCATGTGAGTCTCTTTATACAGGGCTCTGCTCAAAACAAGTTCCATTTGTGGGGTTTCTAATAAGCAGACAGGACAGATGGCTGTTTGCAAAATTTAAATCTATGCATGTCGCCTTCCTTCCTAGTATCCCCAGGATAAAACAAAACATGTGAAATAAACCCTCAATGAGACCTCACACAGTCACTGAAATGCCTAAAAGCGGAAGACTGACAACAGCAAATGTTGGCAGTGCTGCGATGGGAAAACTGTTTGCCAGAGTTTTATAAGATTACATACTGGGGACTCTACAATCAAGGAATTTCAGGGTCTCGGACTGTCGCTTAGTTGGAAACGAGCTTGCTTAGCAAGCACAAAACTCTGAGTTCGATCCCAAGCA
>PVIU01004131.1:26597-40341 GCA_004026605.1 Ondatra zibethicus
AAAAAAAAAAAAAAAAAAAAAAAAAAAAAAAAAAAAAAAAAAAAAAAAAAAAAAAAAAAGAAACAAAGGAAAGGAAAAAGAAGAAAGAAAGAGAGAAAGGTAAAAGGGAACTTCAATCCCAGGTATTTGCCAAGAGAAAAGGAAACATGTTGACACAAAGATTGGTTCAGCCTTATTTGTAGTAGCCAAATCTGGGAACAACCCAAATGTTCAACAGGTGCAAGGTTTAAGACAGCATCTATTCAGTTGAACCAGTGGATCACCACTCAGCAATAAAAATTAAACCTATTACCTTAGACAATTAGAAGACTTTTATGGAATAGAATATTTGTTTAACTAAGTAAAGATGTTTTACATCTGTTTATGCCACATTTGTTTAACTATGTAAAGATGCGTTGCATTCATTTTACCTTGCCTGCCTAAGGCACCTGATTGGCCTAATAAAAAGCTGAACAGCCAATAACTAGGCAGTAGAGGGATAGGCAGGGCAGGCCGGGCAGGCAGGGCAGGCAAACAGAATAAGTAGGAAGAGGAATCTAGGCTCAAGAGAGAGTGAGGGAAAAGAAAGGGAGACCCCGGGGCCAGCCAGCCGGGGGCCAGTCAGTCAGACACAGAGGAAGCAGGAAAGCAGGATGCACAGAACACAGATGAGGTAAATGAGCCTCGGGGCAGCACATCCATGAATAGAAATGGGTTAATTTAAGTTTAAAGAGCTAGCTAGAAACAAGCCTAAGCTAAGGCGGAGCATTCCTAATCAATAATAAGTCTCCACATCATGATTTGGGGACTGGCAGTCCAAGGAAGCCTGCTACAGAAAAGCCAGACAAAATACATTAAACAAAGGTTTCAAGATACTGAGTGCAGGAATCAGAAGACTGCAGACAAGCAGAGCCCGGCCAGCACACCTGTTCCCACCCTGAGCCTCCAGCCCACAGTGCAAGCTGAGGAGGCTGAACGGGAGGTCAGGAAAGTCAGGGCATCCAGATGTCCAGGGAAGGGCACTGGAAAGGAGTACACCACACAGAGAAAGTTCTGGAGATCTGAGGAGGGATTCCTTGAGTATTGAAGAGGCCACCTGAGACAAGAGAAATGAAAGCACAGAAGGTGGGGATCATCCTTAGGACTTATCTGGGAGCAGGGGCATTCCCACAGCTAGAGCAGAAGATGTTCCATGTACACAAAGTCCTGGGACCGTTTCCCCGAAGAACTGCCTCAGGAATGGCCACAGGAGGCTGTGTCACTGCCTGGATCGATGCAAGAGGAAAGGAGGGACGAGACTTGGTGAAGAGCATGAGACTTCATCCCACATTTTTTTAAACTTAATTAATTTTTTTATTTTTTATGGTTTATTTAACTTTATTTTATGTGCATTGGTGTGAAGGTGTCAGATCCCCTGCAACTGGATCTTCAGACAGTTGTGAGCTGCCATGTGGGTGCTGGGAATTGAACCTGAGTCCTCTAGAAGAGCAGTCAGTGCTCTTAACCACTGAGCCATCTCTCCAGCCCTCATCCCACATTTTTAACTTCCTATCAGTCTGTATTTTGAAATGGGAAACTATTTTAATCACTGTAGAGTCCACAGGAAAAAGAACAAATGAGTAACACACGCAACAACAAGGATGACTGTCAGCAGCACGCCGGGTGAAAGAGTCTAGGAACGGGACTAGGAAAGCTGGTCTAAAAGCTCACAACACAAGCCCACGGACCCAAGTTCAGATCCCTAGCACCCAAGTGAAAGGAAGATGGTGCATGCCTGTAATCCCAGCCCTGGGGAGGGAAAAACAGGAGGATCCCTGAGGCTTGCTGGCCAACCAATTTTGCTGAACTGTTAAATTCCAAGTTCAGAGAAAGTGGGAGAGCCTATGTCAAAAAGTAAGAAGAGTGACTGAGGGCGGTACCTGATGTCAGCTTCTGGTCACTACATACATGCTGTGCACACATTCATGCACACGTACCATTCATAAAAAATAGGATATATTGCACAGTTCCATTTATGTGAAACTCCAGAACAGTTAAAAATCATCTACCGTGACAATGTCAGGAGTCACCTGGGACACTCTGAGGGCATGCTGGGAAGCCCGGCTGCAAAAGAGCACGAGAGAATTTCAAGGAGTATGATGGAAATTTATTTATTTTTGTTTTGTGTATGTGAATGTTTGCCTGCATTGATGAGTGTGCAGTACCTGCAGAGGTCAGAAGAGGGCATTAGATCCTCTTGGGACTGAAGTTACAGACAGATGGGAGCTGGCAATTAGGTGCTAGGAATCAAACGGCGTCCTCTGAAAAAGTAGCTTGTGCTCTTTGTGCAGGTCATCACTCCAGTCCCCATGCTGGGAAATTCTCTGCCTTGGTTGCAGTGGGTATTACATAGAATCCACACTTACCCAATCTCCTCAGAATGGCTGTTTTAAATGGGTGGGTCTAATGACTGCATCTAAGTCAAAGCTCTCAAAAGTTGCAATCAAAGAGAAAAAGAAACCATGGGCTAAAGAGTCATGCAGTCTGGTTTCTGTCCCACCTTTGCCCCTCATTAGTTGTGTGATATCAGGGAACTTGCTTCACCTCTGCACTTCAATTTTCCCTGTATTTCAGGTTTAGAATGGGGTAGATAGTGGTACTGTCCGAGCTTGCATTATGTTGTTGTGATAAAATACTGATCAAAACCAACTTGGGGAGGAAAGAGTTTGACTCCCGGCTTACAGTCCATCATCCAGGGATGCCAAGACAGGAACCTGGAGGCAGGAGCTGAAGCCGAGGCATGGAGCTTGCTCCTAATGGCTCGCTCAGTCCTTTTTCTCATACAACCCAGGACCACTGGCCCAGGGACGGCACCACCCACAGTGAGCTGGGTCCTCCTATATCATTAACCTATAAAATATCCCACAGACGTGCCTACAGGCCAATCTGAAGGAGGCAGTTCCTCAGGTGAGCGTCCGTCTTCCCAGGTGACTCTAGTTCATGTTGAGTTGACAGAGATGAGCCAGCACAGGTACTCACCTCACACCGTCTCTGTAGAAGTGAATCAGTCACTTTGAATGGAACTTTGCTTGGAACAAGTTCTGAATGTCAAGGGTTTGTTTGTTTGTTTGTTTGTTTGTTTGTTGTTGTTTTGAGACAGGGTTGCTCTGTAGCTTTGGAGCCTATCCTGGAACTAGCTCTTGTAGAGCAGGTTGGCCTCAAACTCACAGAGATCTGCCTGCCTCTGCCTCCCAAGTGCTGGGGTTAAGGCGTGCACCACCACTGCCTGGGTGTGAGTTTTTAATAAGCAAAGAGGTCAAATGTCAAAGTTTCAGTTTATGCCTGTCACTGTCACTGACTCTCTTTTTACTCCTCGGATAAAGCTCTTTAGGGGTTTTGCCACCTACTTCTCTGTGCCTTGCCCCTTGAGGCTGCTACTCAGTGCTCCTTTCTGTCCTTCCAAGATGTCATATTTCCCAGGTCAAGGTCCTTCGTGAAGATTCCTCCCTCCCTTTTGGCCTGGCTAACTCAACTCATAAATCCCAAGTCTTTCATGCAGCCCTCCGTGAATTCTCTAAGACAAGACAATTAGAGAGAACACCGATCCTTCTCTTTCTGTGCACCAGGCATGGCTAAGGTACATATTTATATCGGTATAATTATTTCATGCATTCATTTATCAAATGTTTATTGAACATCACTGCAGGCCAGGCATTATCTACACTCTGAAGATATGGCAGCTTGCAGAGTTGTGTCCCCGCTGATGTGTTAGGGAGTCAGGAGGAAAATAAATAGGCAATCTAGTAACTCTGCTTATGTCAGGGAATGATGGATGCTACCGAGGAAAAAGAAGCAGTGAAGGAATGGGAGCCATGGTAAAACACGGAAGGGAGGCTCTGAGGACAGGAAGGAATGAATCATAGGAATATCTGGGAAAAGAAAGTTCCAGAAAGAAAAAAAGAGCATGATTTGTTTGCACGTTTTCCCATAAACTACACAAGGATTAGAAAGGAAGGCGATGAGGCTGGGAGCGGCTGGCCTCTTCGGTAAGCATTCACCCTTGGTTTTGAAGCAGGTGGAGCCACCGGATGGGCATTAGCATGGGGACATCTTACTCTGGCTTTTATTCTAACTGGATACTGGATATGTGTAACTCCTTGGATGGGACAGTGGATGGGACACCAGCCTTGCTGAGAGGTGTGAGAGGGACTCAGTCCCAGGGAGTGGGGGTTAGGAAACTCAGCTGTTTCCAGGGGTGTTCAAAGGTGCAGCTGACACAGGCATACAGGACAAGAGAGAGAAGCCATAGATGGTGACAAGGATTTGGGTCTGAGCATGTAAAAGAGTAGTAGCTTGGGGAAAGCACCCAAGCACCAGGTTGTGGAAGAACCACTGAAGCTCCATTTTGGACATTCTAATTCCAAGGGGCCTATTGGCTATATGGTACGGATGGCGTTGGGAAAAGCAGGATTTGAGTTTGCAGGTCGAGGGAGCAGCTCAGACCAAAGCTATCCACACAGCAGTTGGTGTATTTTTAAACTCAAGAACTAGATGAGATCACAGAGAAACGAGCGCAGAGAGAAAGATTTTTTAAGGAATGACATATGGTGGGGCCGGAGGAAGGCGAGACTCTGTCATGAAAATGTCAGGTTGCCCAGGTACCAAGAGCAAAGTCAAGATTGGAAAACTGTCAGAACAAACAACCTAGCTTCTTCAGTAAATGATAATGGAGGGGACTAAGGAGATACATCCATCACTTGTATTGCATAATTTGAACTCTGATTCAAATATAACATTAAGAAAACAATTAGGGAGCCCCTCCCCCTAGGCTTTATATCCCAGCCTACAACTTTGCACAAAGACTTTCACTTTATCAGAAGCCAGGCTGGATCTAGGGACCCCAGGTAAGACACTGTGTGCCCACCACCTGCCAACACTCCTGAAAGGCCGCCCAACAACCCCAGACTACACCCTGTCCTCTGGGCCCCATATCCTGGTCTACAAATCTTTACCAGAAGCCAGGCTGGATCTAGGGACCCCAGACCCTCCCCAACCCCAGTGGAGACACCCTACTTGACTTGAAGACTCGCTAGTCACCAGAATCCTTGGCTACTTAGGTCAAAAGAACAGAAAGGAAGGAGAAACCAAGGAACAAAACACACATCCAACAAAGACAAATGCAGGAACCAACACCTAGACCCTATAATCATCCCAAATCCATATGCCTATATGCCAGTATAAAAATACAATTGATAACAGAAAGGGTAAAATGGCACCACCAGAACCCAGCTATCCAATGACCACAAGACCTCAACAAGCCAACACAGCTAAAGCACAAGAAAATTACCCTAAATAATAACTTTATGAAGATAATAGAGGTCCTTAAAGAGAAAATGAAAAAATACCTTAAAAATTGAAGAAAAGACAAACAAAAAATTGGATGAAATCAATAAATCCCTAAAAGAATGCCAGGAAAGCCAAGAAAAAACAAACAGGTAAAGAAAACAATTCAAGACCTGAAAATTGAAATATATAACCAATAAAGAAAACACAGACAGAGGGAACCCTGCAAATGGAAAATCCGAGTAAGAGAACAGGAATTACAGATACAAGAATCACCAAAGAATACAAGAGATGGAAGAGAGAATCTTGAGCATTGAAGACACGATAGAGAAAATAGATTCATTGTTCAAAGAAAATGTTAAATCTAAAAATTCCTAACACAAAATAGCCAGGAACTCTGGGACACTATGAAAAGACAAAACCTAAGAATAATAGGAATAGAAAAAAGAGAACCCAGAATATAGTAAATGAAATCATAGAAGAAAATTTTCTCAACCTAAAGAAGGACACACCTATAAGGTACAAGAAGCTTACAGAATACCAAATAGATTGGATCAAAAAAGAAAATCCCCATACCACATAATAATTATAACATTAAACATACAGAACAAATGAAGAATATTAAAAGTGGCAAGGGGAAAAGGCCAAGTAACATATAAAGGCAGACCTATTAGAACCACACCCAAATTCTCAACAGAGACCCTAAAATCCAGAAGGGCCTGGACTTGTAACTGTGGGCCTGCTTGTTGGGGTTTCTGTCCTGCCCAGTTCCCACAGCTGGTAAATCCCAAAGAAAATACACAGAAGTCTACATTAATCATAAACTGATTGGCCCATTAGCTCAGGCTTCGTATTAGCTCTTATAACTTATATTAACCCATTATTCTTATCTATGTTAGCCACATGGCTTGGAACCTTTTTCAGCAGGGCAGGTAACATTCTGCTTCTTCGGTGTCTGAACAGGACTGCAGAACTTCTTCCCAGAATACTCCTGTTCTCATTGACCCACCTCTACTTCCTGTCTAGTTGTCTCACCTATACTTCCTGCCTGGCTACTGGCCAATCAGTGCTTATTTAAAACATAATTGACAGACTATAGACAATTGTCCTGCACCATGAACTGATGTCTTACAGACTCTAAGAGATCACAGATGCTAGCCCAGGCTACTATCAAGCACCATAAATGGAGAAAATTTATTTCATGACAGAGTCAAATTTAAACAATATCTATCTACAAATCCAGCCCTACAGAAGGAACTAGAAGGAAAAATTCCAACCCTAGAAAGTTAACTACACCCATGAAAACATAGGCAATAGATAATCTCATACCAGAAAAACCCAAAGAAGGGAAACACACACACACACACACACACACACACACACACACACTACCAACAACACCATCAACAATGATGTTAATTAACAATTAACAATCATTGGTCATTGATATTCCTCAAATTCAATGGACTCAATTTTCCAAAAAAAACCATGGGCTAACAGAATGGATATAAAAACAGAATACATATCTTATTACATGCAAGAAACACACCTCAACATCAAAGATAGACAGTACCTCAGAGTAAAATGTTGGAAAAAGATTTTCCAATCAAACAGACCAAAGAAGCAAGTTGGTGTAGCTATCCTAATATCTAACAAAATAGACTTTAAGCCAAAATTATTCAAAAGAAAAGGAGAAGGGCATTTCATACTCATCACAGAAAAAATCCACCAAGATGATGTCTCAATTCTGAACATCTATGTACCAAATGTAAGGACAACCCTTTGTAAAAGAAGCTTAAAACACTAAACTAAACTAAACCTTAAAACACACAACACCAGGGAGGGGAACAGAGAAAAATGTAGAGCTTAATAAAATCAATAAAAAATACAATACCCCACACAATAATTGTGGAAGACTTTAAAACCCCACTCTCACCAATGGACAGGTTATCCAGACCAAAACTAAACAGAGAAATAACAGAACTAACAGATGTTATGAATCAAATGGACCTAGCAGGTATCTACAGAACATTTCACCCAAACACAAAAGAATATACCTTCTTCTCAGCACCTCCTGGAACTTTCTCCAAAACTGACCATATACTCAGCCACAAAGTAAGTCTCAACAGACACAAAAAAAAATTGAAATAACCCCCTGTATCTTATCAGACTACCATAGATTAAAGCTGGATTTCAACAACAGACAGCCTACAAATTCATGAAAACTGAACACCTCTCTTCTGAGTTACTGCTGGATCAAGGAAGAAATAAAGAAATTAAAAACTCCCTAAGAACTCAATGAAAATGAATGTACAACATACCCAAACTTACGGGACACAATGAAAGTGATGCAAAGAGGAAAGTTCATAGTACGAGGTGCCTTCTTGAAGAAGCTGGAGAGGTCTCATACTAATGACTTAACAACACACCTGAAAGCTCTACAATAAAAAGAAGCAAACATACCCAAGAGGGGTAGATGGCAGAAAAAAAAATCAAACTGAGGGTTGAAATCAATAAAATAGAAACAAAGAGAACAATACAAAGAACCAATGAAACAAAGAGTTGGTTCATGAGTGGACTGTGGGCAGCTGAGGATGGGAACATAAGCATTCAGGCTGGGGAGGGAAAGAGGACAGTATTGAAAGAGACTACTGGAAATGGGGGGGGGCATTTTGGGGTCAGGTAAAAACCTGGTGCAAGAGAATCTCCTAGGAATCTACAAGGATGACCCCAGCTAAGACTCCTAGCAACAGTGAGTACGTAGCCTTGAAGTGGCCATCTCCTGTGACCAGACAAGACTTCCAGTGGAGGGATTGGGACACCAACCCAGCCACATAACCTTCAACCCACAATCTGTCCTGCCTATGAGATGTGCTGGGGTAAGGGTGGCCTAGAGATTGAGGGAGTAGCCAACCAATGACTGGTCTAAAACCCATGCCAGGAGAGTAAGCCCACCTTGACACTGCCTGGAGCACCCGGACCCACAGGCTGGATGACCCAGAAAGCTAGGATAGAATTAAATATAACTGGAGGAGGAAAATGTTAATGTAACAATACCTGGCGATATTCTGCTGTACACATAGATTGGTACCTAGCTCAATTGTCATCAGTGGGGTTTCATCCAGCAACTGATTGAAACAGATACAGACCCACAACCAAACATTAGGTGGAGCTCAGGGAATCCTGAAGAAGAGGGAGAAAGAATTGTAGGAGTTAGAGGAATCAAGAAGACAAGAAAACCCACAGAATCAACTAACCTGGGCGGATAGAGTCTCACAGAGACGGAACTGACCACCAGGGAGCCTGCATGGAACTGATCTGTGCACTCGGCAGATATGTTTCAGTTGTGTATCTTGGTCCTCTTGTGGGACTCCTAACAGTGGAGTGGGGGCTGTCTCTGACTCTTTTACTGGGTTCTGGAACCCTACTCTGGGTCTTCTTACCCAGCCTTAAAACATGGGGAGGTTCTTAGTCTTACTGTGACTTGATATGCCATGTTTTATTGATACTCACGAGAGACCTGCCTTTTCCTGAATAGGAGTGAAAACAGAGGAGTGGATTGGGGGATGGGAACAGAAAGGGGGCTGGGAGGAGAGGAGGGAGGGGAAACTGAGACTGGAATATAAAACAAAAAAAATAAATAAATAGAAAATAATTAGGACTGCAAAAGTGGCCTAGTTGCCTAGCATGCACAAAGCCACAGGCTCAACTCCCAGCATCACATAAGTCCAGCATGCTGACACACACTTGGAATCCTAGCACTTGGGAGAAGCACGAGGGTCAAAGTTCAAGTCTTCCTTGGGTACATAGAAAGTTCAAGGCCAACCTGGGATATCTACCAGACTCTATCTCAAACAAAACAAAACAAAAACAAACAAACAAAAATAACCCTGAAAAATTTGAGCCCTGACTATGTGCATTTAAAAGAATATTTTTAAATTTGATGACGAAACTGTTGTTACATTTTTTTTCTAAAGAGCCATTGTCTTTTAAAATAATTTTGCGTTCATTTATTTATCTTGAATTTATCTTGAGGAGAACGCCATAGGGTTCACGTGGAGGGCAGAGGACAGCTTGTAGAAGATAGTTCTTTCCTTCCACCATGTGGATTCTAGGGACAAGACTCAAGCCATCAGAGCAGGCAGCAAGTCCCTCTGCTGAGCCATCTGATATTGTAATGGAAGAGTCAGCAGCAGCTTTGGTCAGTTCAAACAGCTACCTGATTTATACAGCTCACGAGAGGACTAGAACTGTGATTGAAATGGCCATGTTAACGGTTCGGTCCCCAGGATGGCACTCTTGGGAGGTGATAGAGCCTTTGAGAGGTGGTACTTTGTGGAAACTTCTTGGGTCGGTTCTCAAAGGGGATTGTGGTATCCTGAAACTTCCCTCTTTCTCTTCTGCTTTCTGGCTGATGAGGGGAGCCATCATCCACTAAACATGCCAAGCATGATGCGCCACCTCACCACAGGTGCTCGCTCATCTGTCACGGAGGAGCCTTGAAATCTTTGCTCTTCATAAGCTGACTGGCTCCTGTGTTTGAGTACTTTGATGATGACGTACAAATGTTTTTTTTAATGTTTAAAAAATAGAAGAATAAGAATGTCTTTTATAATAATATTATAATAATAAAACAGTATTATAAAATATTTTATAATAATATTATAATAATGTTGTTTACAACATAAACATTCCACATATAGAATTTACATTTTCGCACCCAGTCTTACACATGCAAAATCAATACCTAAATGGAATTTTAGAGTATTTACTGTGAAACATTGTGTCTGCAACAGAAACCTCATACAACACATTTTTACCAGATTTGACTGCGAGCGACCACCTGGAAGGACTGACCTGTAGCATTTGGGTTGCAGAAGCATGCACAATGTTTTTACACAACAGGATTCCCAATGATGCAATCCCAGACACCGTTTCCACCATTGAGCAACGCATGCTCGTTTCTTTGTGTAAATGTTTGCAGTTTTCTCCATCTCAGCTTCTTTTAAACACAACAGTAGAAGTTGTTTTTGTTTGGGGTTTTGGTTTGTGTTTGTTTTTTGTTTTGTTTTTAAGTGAAAAGGTTGTTGGACAGATGTAGAAGAAGCAAGAAAGAGAACTGAGAAGAGTGGCCACGGGGCTGGGGAGACCTCGGGAAGAAAGGTGACCGAGAGGAAGCACACAGGATGCTCAGGACAAGTAGGATGAAGACCAGAAATTACACTTTGCTTCTGCTGACTCCCAGGTAGGTTACACCCCAGAGAGGAGGGTAAGGAGAGTCAAGACTGAAAAAAAGCTAGGCAAGACTAACATAAAACAAGCCAATTTCCACCTGGCAGTGGTGGCGCACACCTTTAATTCCAGTACTTGGGAGGCTCAGTGAGTTCGGGGCCAGCCTGGTCTACAGAGCAAGTTCCAGAATGACTAGAACTGATACACAGAGAAACCCTGTCTCAAAAAAAAGAAAAAAAGCATGAAAGCATGGACTAGAGAGATGGCTTAGAGGTTAAGAACACTGACTCTTCTTCCAGAGGTCCTGAGTTCAATTCCCAGCACCCACATGGTGGCTCACAACCATCTATGAGATCTGGTGCCCTCTTCTGACATGCAGGCATACACGGAGGCAGAATGTTGTATACATAATAAAAATAAAGAAATAAGCCAGCTTGCAGAGGAAGACTTCCTCATCCTGGCCTCATCTAATGAACACAGCACATGTGAAAGCAAGCCCCAGAACCACGGAGAAAGGGTGCCACTAGAGACCACAGCATGACCGAGCATTTTGAGTTCTTTCCTCAGCTCTCTAATCCACTCACATCCTCAGGAGAGCTTGTCCCTTCCGGATAAGCTATTTGCAACTTAAAAGCACAACTTTCTCCATCTCTCATGGTGGCTGCTGGGATTTTCTTTCTTTCTTTCTTTCTTTCTTTCTTTCTTTCTTTCTTTTTTTTTACATGCAGAATTCAAGTTAGGCTGCTGGGATTTTCACCTCCTCTTTTCTATATGTTTTTCTTTTAAACTCGAATATAATTGTTTTTCTAACCTTCCTTGTGAATCCATTTATAGATTGTTTTATTTATGAAACTAAGAACCTTAAAAGGGAACTTCCCTCAGTTTTTCCAGTAACGAGGTAACAACAGCACCCTCTTCCAGTAATAGAAGGAACTTCTGGAGGTAAAGAAAATCCCATGGTGGGTTGGTGCTATCCAGAAATTACAGGCACCCAGCATACTCTAGCCCAACTCTCATCAGCACTGCCTAACTTATTAAATTAATGGATTGTTTTGTCCCTCAGGGAACCTCCACAACAAACTTTTTTTAAAAAAAAAAAAAAAAAAAAAAAAAAAAAAAAAAACCTATTATGCTCCTTTGACTTTCCAGGGCCAAGACAGACCATGACACTTTCGAAACACCCAGGCACCAAGACCCTTCATTCTGATAGGATCTGAACAAACAAGAGCTCACCAGCTGTTCCTAGGAGCTGCTATGCTCGGCTCTAACAACTTCCTGGATCTGCGGGGTTGGGGAACCTCTCCCCTCCTTCCCTTTTCTCTCTGGTCACATGCCCCTGGGCCATCAGCCTCACTCTTGGTCCTGGTCCTCCAGTTTCCCAGACAATGATGCTTCTTGTGCCTGACCACGCTGATCCTATTACCCCTGTGAGAAGTTTACAATAATGAAATAAGCACTCCTCTTTCTGGGGGACTGGATGTCTTCAGTCTGGTGAAACCCAGCTCACTGCCAATTGGGCATTTGGTTTTAATTAGTACCTTTGGGGTACTCTCTTGGGCTGGTCAAAAGGACTGAAAGAACTGGGCAAGGCATGGACCATTTGATGGTGGACAACTGATAGCTCTCTCTGTGGCCCTGTCCTTTCTCCACCAAACCACCCTGCAGAACCTCAGATGACCACAGCGGCAGCCATTAAAGACCTCAGAGCTCCTTGGGACGGGGTTGCCTGAGGAGCAGTCAGAGGTTTGGCCGACTGGAACAGAGGTGCTCCCAACTTAATATCTCAAAACTTACAAGCCACAGGTGAACCAGAAGCAAGCTGTTCTTCTACGAAATGAGAAGCGGTGCTTGGAGGGTCCTTCATGAGACATGCCACCCAGACAACTACACAGTCTGCCACTGCTGTAAGGCAGCTCCATTTAAAGTCTGGGGCATGAGCTCCACATATGGGCCCGTGTACATACACACACACACACACACACACACATACATGTACACATACACACACAAGTAAATAAAAGATATCATTTCATAGTTGAATGTGATGGCATGTGCATGTGCGTAATCCAATCTTAGTACTCTGGAGGGTGTTAGAGTCAGGAGGATCACTGCCAGTTCAAGGGCAGCCTGGTGTATATATCAAATTCCAGGTTACCCTGGGCAACATAGTGAAACCCTTTCTCAAAACCAAAAACCAAACAAACGAAGACAGCTCATGGCTAAGGCAAAGGAAAACCCACATAAGTTAGTGAGCTTGCATTTACTTCAGTACGTCATATTGGGAGCCCCTAGCTTAGGGCTGCAGAAGTCAGGGGGATGGTGAGTTTGGGAGGAGAGGTACCGGGGCTTAAGTACCTGCCCCCTCTACCAAAACACAAACTCTCAGTGTGTGCCTTGACCACCATCAAAAGGCTCTGACTTCCAAAATGCAAGGAAAAAGAAGAGAGAAGGGACTTCCTGGGTACTCTCTTCACCAGGTGTCCTTCCCTGCTTATTCTATCAGCCCTGAGTTTACCTGACTGTGTTTCACAGATGAGTTCATACACTTGAAAAGCTCACACAACAAGTAAACGGCAGTGTGTGCTCTAAAGCTGCAGAATCCCCAAGGGTCATGGCCCTTGAAAACACTGAAGGAGGCCAGCCTAGTGCATACATGGCCACACTGAATACTTGCAGAAACATTGAAGCAAACACCACCATTGTGCCTACTTCACCCATGAGAATGGTATTTCTCAGAAGCCAAGTGAGCAGATCAAGGCCTTGCAGCTACTAGGTGGCAGAGCCAGGTCTGGACTAAGGGATTGTAAATGCCGACATGCTCAGCATTCCCAAATCCCAATCCCAGGGACCCAGCAGCAACCCAGGATAGGATCACAGCTTTAACTTGAACCACCAGTTCCTACCTGTGTGTTACTGAGTAAATCCCTTAACCTCTCTGACCATTTCCATCTTTATATATGAGGGTGGCATGTAAACATGTTTTTAGGCATTCATAAATGTATTGTAACAGGTAAGATCGTTCAATGGGAGAGTTTCTCATCTAGCATGTGTGTGGGGATTGCATTCACGTCCCAGTGCAAAATAAACTAAGTATGTATCCAGTGCATACCGGTCCCATCTTTTCACAAGAGCCAGGCAAGCATTAATTAACACCTCCTCACCTTTAACATTCCCACAGCTCCCAGCCCAGCCTGGCTAGCAGAACTCAAAC
>PVIU01004131.1:40441-106870 GCA_004026605.1 Ondatra zibethicus
CACACACACACACACACACACACACACACACACACACACACACACACACACACACACACACACACACACACACACACACCCTCCCGCCATCCTAAGGATACCTAGGAGCATATAAGGTACCCGCACTCTGCCTACCGTCTGTCCACTGCTGTCCCCAGCGCCTGGTCCGCGGGTCCTCACCTGTTAAGCTGTAGGCTCCAAGGCTCCGAGTCCAGCCAGGGTGGTGCGACAGCCACACCTTTCAGGACTGCACCAGAGCACGCAGCTCCTCCGCCCCCTTCCCTGCCTAGGTACTATTGCCTGGGATCTCCCAAGCATGGACGGTTAGCGTCCCTGAAGACAGCGGCCAATGACAATGCAGGGAATTTATTTGGGTCCGGATTCAAAGACACCATTCAAAATCCAAAGTCGAGCTGGGAGGAGAGATGCTCACGTGGGATGCTGAGACGAGAGAGCTACGAATTAGAGACCAGCATGGGCACAAGGTGAGGATCCAGTCCTAAAAAACGAAACAGCAAAATTACAGTGGGAGTCATGTGGCCGCTAGATGCTTGGTAGCCTGGCTGTTTTCAAGCTGCGATCACTGTAGCAGACTCTTTAGGAGTACCATCTTAGCCAGCTGTGGTGGGCATGGACCTCTGTGAGTTTGAAGCCAGCCTAGCCTACAAAACAAGTTCTGAGCCTGCCAGGGCTGCACAGAGACCCCTGTCTCCAAAACCACAACAATAACAAATGAAGTCTCTCGTTTTTACAAACACAGTTACAAGATGGGCTGAGGTGGGCATGAAGGTGGGATCTAGGAGTGGCAGGGGAATGGATGGGGTGAGACTGGCATGTCTCTAGTTACTGAAGTTGATGAGAAAAGGCTCCTTACTTTAGCATAAAAACAAAACGAAAACCACGTTTGGAGCTTTCCAGAAAAACGCCATTCCTACTAGCAAGGCTACAGCAGATGCACACGGTGATCGTAGGGAGAGATCTGTCTTAGGTGCTCAGCGTCAAGTCCGTGGCTAGATGACCATCCATCAATGGCATGAGTATACTTCCCATAAGACTAGCCTTGTGCTGCAGGTGCAGCCCATTGGTAGAGAAGGAGCCTAGCATGTGCCAGCCCTGGGTCCTATACCCACTGGAAGAGCAGTCTTTTTAAGAAAGATCATATAATAAACACACACCCACCAAAAAAAAAAACTTTCATCTCCAAAATAGCCAACTACTAATATATGTGCTTTTATTAAAATGAGATACAAATACATTAAAATAACGGTTTTGTATCAGTGAGATTATGCATACTTGTTTTTCATCTTACCCAGTGAAAATACAATTATGGACCCTGGAGGCTCTCTTGCAATTCTCCCATTTAATGAAACATCTCAATCATCCTAATTTTTACATTATTTTGTCACAAAAAAATTAAACATTCTCTTCAGAAAGGACCCATGAGGTGTTCTGATGCCCATCAATGGATTTTGATATTCTCAAAACCATCCTTTGGTTCAGTTCTCAAGCCCTGAATGACAGGAAAATCTTGCATCTTTTGTCAGCTTGTGATTAGAAACCTGTGAGCTTTGCACGATTTCTTCTAGAGAAGTAAAAGCATCTACCACAACATGTAGAGTCGCGTGAACAGGCACATACTCACATGCACTGGGGAGTCCTGCAAAGATACCAAAAGGTCACCAGTGGTACGCTCAGCAATGAGTCGGACAGGCGATACTCATTTTCATTGTCTTTTTTTGGGCTGTTTTTCTTTTCTCTAGTTAGCGTGACATTTGGAATGCAAAAGCTCCACTTTGTGACCCATCGGAGTGTCAAACACAAGTGCTGAGGAACTGAGATTGTGAGCTTACGTCCTGGCCAGTTCAACCCCACCGCTGGAAGACGGCTGGGGGCTCACAGGCGTGTAAACGCAATACTCCAGCCAAGGCAGTGGTACAGAGCTACAGCTCCCTCCCACTACAGGAGCTGGAATACAAGGATCACTCCAAATCCTTGAGTTTGAGACCAGCCTGGCAACGCAGCAAGACCCCCATCTCAAAAAAAAATAAATAAATATACTGTGTCAAATCTTAACAGGGAACCTGACAATAGCATCCGGCATCCTATCTATCCTTATCTATGTTCTAGAACTGAAGTATGTTACCACCTTACAGGTATTGAAAGTAGTCAAAAATTACTTTATACTGAAGGCATTCATTCATCTGAATAGGCCAGACTGACTTCCAAACCCAGGGGGACTCTTAAATTCTAGTTATGTAATAATATTCTCCCAATTCTCCAGAGAGGTCTAAGATTTCATAGAGAAAAGAGATTCTGTTGTTCAGTGGTACCAATGGATATTTACAAAGTGCACTTTACCAGAAAATGAAGCCAAACGCCCCAAGTTGAACTATAAAAGTATGATGCATTAATCCTTAGGGAATGAGAAGCAAACAGAACCAACTCATATACATTAGACAGCTGATATAAAATAAGCAAGTGTTGGCAAGGATGTGGGCAAACTGGAACTCCAGGCACTGTTGGTGGGCATATAAAATGGTTTCATCATTGTAGTTCCTCAAAAAAACTAAAACTAGAATGAGTTATAGTGTGATCCAGCAATTCCACTTTTGGTATCTTCTCCCAAAAAGTGAAAACAGTCTTGAAGAAATATTTATACATTCATAAACACAGCAGCATCGTTCACAACATCTGAAATGCGGAAGTGCTCTGAGCGTCTATCAGTAGACAACTGAATGAGCATTCTACTTTCAGGATTCTAAGTTCCTTGCAGACATAGTCATGATCTTTTTTGTTTGCTGTGTATGTGTGTGTGTGTGTGTGAGAGAGAGAGAGAGAGAGAGAGAGAGAGAGAGAGAGAGAGAGAGAGAGAGAGAGAGAGAGAGGAGAGAGACTGGTTTATTTCACTTAGTATATACTAGGGTGGAACCTGGATATGGAGTTGGTTAATAGGAAGTTTCCAGTCTGGCAAAATGAAGTGTTCTTGAGACAGATGTGGGAGAAGATTGCACTGTTAGACTACACTAAACATCATTGAAAATGGTTGGTGGTTAATCCATTACATGTATTTGACTACACAACGATGGGGAAAGAAAATGATGACATTCTATGTCAGTGAGCATTGATAATTAAAAAATGAAATCAGCTGGAGGGGGCTCAGTGGGTTAAAGCACTGGCTGATCTTCCTGGGTTCAGTTCTCAGCAATCACATGGTGGCTCACGATGAACCACAACTCCAGGTCTGGAAGACCTGGAGCCCCTTCTGATCCCCACCTGCACGAGGCATACACACCAGCACATGTACACACACAGGCAAAACACTTATACACATAAAATAAATCTTTGGGGGGGGACAGTTGCTGGAGTGGGGCATCCTGAATGGGAACTAAGGATAGGAAAAGACTATTAGGAAAAGCAGCAAAACTTTGACAGCCTGGAGCATGGGATGGGGCCACCAAACAAGCACCGGGGGCCACTGGACAGAACTCTAACGTTTACAAACCTAGAATTAGTCCCAAGTCAGTTTACTTTTAAAACAGTTCAAAATTAAAGACACTACTAAAGTTTTAGAATTTCTACCTAGAAGATAGACAACACAAATACACTGAACTGATAAAGCAAAATGTGTACATAGCTGCAGTCTGTGAGTCCCCATAACCATTGCCAACAGCCTTACCACCTCATCAGCCACTAGTTACAAGAGACCTCACAATCTCGTGTCGCAGGACTGTAATCGCAGGATGGATTCTTCCCATTTACATCAGAAGTATTTATTCAGGCGCATACAATGTAACTTCTTCTGTGTGTATTGTGTGTGCGTGTGTTTGGGTGTGTGTGGCTGAGTCCAAGGCTGATTTCTGGTAGCTTCTTCAATTGCTCTCCACTTTATGTACTGAGGCAGGATTTCCCACTGAACCTGGAGCTTACCTGGGGAGCCATCTTGCTCCAGGGATGTCTGACTCCCACATGCTAGGATTCCAAGGTCTTCATGTACCTGGGGATCTATATTCCAGTCCTCATGTTTGCTCAACAAACATTTATTCAACTATCATCCAATCTATTATATCTTCGATACATGGGTGGTTAAGTCTGTGCGCGTTCTGGTTGTTTCAAGCCAATTATGAGCCCAAGTTTGCGATCTGTGGTGTCAACGCCTAAATTCTGTACAATGCCAATGACTGGAAACACCTATGTTTCACTTATTTCCAAGCTCAGCTTCTTTCCTGTTGCAAGTTGGCTACAAACAAAACAAAAACTGACAGTTCGAAGAGGATGGTGGAAAACACAGTACCGATTTTAATGACCTCATCCAAGAGGGAAATGACCAGGGACACTGTGTCCTCTTCCCCTCCCTTCTCTGTAATCAGTGCTCTCAACACTCCAGGGGTTTTGAATGCAGGTGCAGGATGCCAGGAATCCCAGGTGCAAGCTGTGTTTCCTTTCTCCATTCACCTTTAGGGTCAACTGGCAAGCCTGCCTGACCACAAATGGAGTTCTTGGTTTCTCAGACACGACCTTAACTGGGTTTGAAGCACTTAATACCAGGAATGGTGCACACAAGGCCGCATTATTATACTTGGGGAGAAAAGCATGATTCCATTGCAGGTGAAGCACTGCCCGTCAGTAAGCAACAGTACCACCTAGTGGCCAATGGTGACATGCACCGAGGCTTCCCAGCCCAGACAGCAAATATAAACACACCTGGTTTCCAAGCCAAAACCCAGCATTTCTAATAAACTGATCTTTGGAAAAATCAGATTTTCTTGAAAAATTGTCTTGAATGCATAAACGCACGTATTTTCTCTGCTTTCCTGTGATCTTTTCCAACAGACCTCAACTTCAACAAGAGGAGCTGCTCTGGGGCCACTTGCTTCTGAATTACCCTTCCCTGGTTTGGCAGGATTAAAACAGCAGCCCCTCAAATGATGCCAGCCAGCTAAAGAAGCAAGTTTCCACCGCAAAAGAAGTATGTTAGGGTTGCTCTGTTCCTCTGTTCACAATCTAGGGTACTACCTGTACCTCATTTACCTCATGTCCTGAAAAACAGAATCATAGAACACAGCACCAACACCACCAACTGTTTGCATGGCCCCTCTGAGAACACAGTAACAGAGGGCTGCTGGGGTGCGGCCCTTTCGCCCAGGTGTTGTCATTAAATGTGATTCACAGTCCTGGATAACATATTGTGACTTCCCTCACTCACACTGTCTTTGCTGTGACCACTGGGACTTTAGGCTCTGGGGTAAGCAGTCTGCTCTTCGGAATGTCCACAATGGTTATTGAGCTTGCTAAAGAGATCTCCTCTAGCACCATGTTTCTGAGTTTATTGGAGACATTCCCAGATTCTAGCATGTGTCTGCTATGGTCTTCAGCAAACATACATACTCTTGACAAATACTGAACTCAGTTAAGGACTTGGGGATAAGTCACATTCTGGAAAGAAGGCCTATGAGGAAGAGGAAGAAGCTGAATTTTAGGCTGCATCCAGTCAGTCAACACAATGGAATGCTTCAACCCTGAGGACACAAGGTAGACTGGGACAGAGCTGTGGGAGAGGCTGGCCAGATCAGGTGTTTCACAACACTGACTGCAGGTGGTGCTTCCTCGAGCACTCTATCTAAATGAAGCTGGTCATTCTAAGGATGTCAAAACCGCCAAAGGTTCTCTGCAAGCTTCATGCTCCACCACGCCCAAGCTGAAGCCTGCCTTCCCTGCTTGGCCTGCATGTTTCCAATCAGGCTTCAACTGAGCATCCTGAACCCAAAGCTGTACAGAGCGCAAGAAGAGTCTGAAAGCAACTTAAATGTGGGGCAGAGTCACCTCCAAAACGTTTATGAGCGTGGTTAAAGTTTATTAGCATGGTTAAAAACATTTTTTTGAATAGCAACAGAAGAGTTTTCTAAACATGAAAGAGTTATCAGTGGCTCTACCTTATAACCAATATTTAGAATTGAATGGACAGCTTTATTGCCAGTCTTCATTTATTAAAAACAATCCATTTATTGGTTCCATGACGTCATGACTATTGCTTTGTCTGGGAATGAGTCCCTACAGCAATTAAGTATAAAAAATATCTTCCATCATAACTGGAGAGTGACCTGCATTTGGAACGTGACTCTGAGTAAAGACTTGATTAAAAATACACAAAGAGTTGGGTTTTGTCTTTAAAAACACTCTTTTACACACTACAAAGAAAGAATTAGTATTTTGGCTTTTAAAATTCCTACATGATAGTGAGAAGGGCAGCCTCCAGAGGCAGTCCCCCACACCACTGGGCACCGCCCCTCTTCTGGAGGGCAGAGTCCACGGGTGGACTCTGAAGGCTTGGGCCTGCACATGTTTATACTGGTCTGAGAACAAAGACAGCGTCGTCCAGAACGTAGTAGTCATTGTACATGTCGCCTTCACACAGGTACGGCAGTCTGGTGAAAGCTTCGATGGCAAAGCCGGCTTTCCTGAAGACTTCAGGTAGGCTGTTCACTTGCTCTTCCCAATTCTGTCCCTTGATTTCCAAAATTTCTGATGGTTTCTCCCACTTGCCACCTACTAGAACAAATAAAAACATAAAGTTAAATCCTTGAACAAATGATTCACTAAAAGAGGGAAGGGAAGGGAAGGGAGTGCTAGTATTCCGGGTGTTGAACACCCTTGGTGGACACAGCCTGGAAGGAGACAGAATTTGCCCACAGTGATGCTCTCAAGCTGTCTGCATCCAGAGCCTACACTGATGGAGCTTCTCTGGTGGCTTAGAAAACTAGCCAGTAAATACTCAAATACGGGGCCAGAGATTAACTGCTAGTGTTTGAAAGGAAGTTTTGGTCAGTACAAGGAATCGCATATACAGAACACTTACTCAACTTCCAGTCTAGAAAGTTACCTGCATGAAAATTAAAATAGGCTCATGAGGAATTTAATTCACAGACATGCACATACTTTTCAAGAGATGTTGACCCATTCCCTAAGTCATCTGCCAAACACTTCCAAACTTATAAACATTAAGAGCCTGGGTGTGGAAAGCAGGCAAGGTCACGTTCTCCTCCAAGCTACACCCTGACTATACTCGGACAAAACCAAGAGTATATTTGAATGTGGGGTGCTTTTAGAGGCTATGGTGATACACCACTGAATTCAGAGCGAGGCTTCTGATGCTAAAGAGATCTACCACCAGCAGGTGACTAGAGCACACAGGATACTGGGGGAAAGACTGTGTGTACTTTCAGTGGCCAGCCTGTCTGGGGAATTAATCCTTAGTTGGGTGGGGGTGAGGGAGCTGCTTTTCTGGCCTTCCTTGCAGCAGGGGACTGGTGCAGCACCTTGGTCTGATGCCAAGAGTGGAATGACCCAAAAGAACAGGAGGCTTTTTGCTAAGTGCAAGCATAGACACCAAGTGGCGACTGGTGAGTGGTGCACTATGATGAGTCTGCAGCACTTAGTGCCTGGAGGGAGCAGCCTAGCACAGCATCACACCAGTGTCAGTGTGACTCAAGCACCTCCTGACTCTGAGTTCACATGGCTCTCCAGGCGCCATCTCAAACCTTTTTAACAGGTCTCCTTTTGCTGGATCAGCCCGAGTCAGTTCCTGCTGCTTATGGAGAACCACCTGACTGACAGAGGCTGAATGTGTGGTGGCAGTGGGGGCTGTGTGACTCATACCCAGAACACAGACCAGGGGCACACTCAATTTGCTTGTCAACACTAAGGAGTCTGAATTAAAGCCAGGTGGACATGCTTAACAGCAGCCACACACTTCTTCACCATACTAGGATGTGTTGACCACTGGTTTTTCTCCCAAGCCTACAGGAAACATGGCCTGCGGCTGCTCAGGTTTAACAATTGCTGCCCTGAGAGGCTCTCCACACATGACCACAGCAGCAACAAGAGCACTCATGAGAGCCACATGACTTCCTGGGACACGGCTAGGTATAAAGCGAACCTCCACACAGAACAGCAAATGTCTATGACAATTTCTAAAATACACACGTTTAGAAAAACACTCCCAACCAAAATCTCAACTTTAAATGGTGAAACTTGTTACAAACCATGTTTACACAATTTTTAAAAGTTCCTGTTTGTGCTTCCTTAATAAGAGTTCCTCTTTACTTCTTCCTTTCTGAAAAAGAAAGGAGGAGAAGGAAGGCCGTCCTCTCGAGTACATGCCCAGCACATGCAGTGATGGGCCCTGTGAGTGCCAGCAAGATCGGCCTCCCGCTGGAAGTCAGCCTGATCCTATTTCATGTCGGTAAGGGGGGTTTTTTTCTCTTCTCAATTTCATTTAAATGAATTGCTGCTTTCTAACTAATAAATGAATACTTAAGCTCTTGCCAAATAATTTAAAATGTGTAGCACTAGAGTAAGGTGGTGGGGTTTCTTCTTCCCCACAGCTGACAGGATCTGCTCAGCACCACGTGTGCTAACGAGTCAATTCCCACATAGGCAAGCGTGCTCTGGACTAGTGCACACTGCACAAGAATTGCCTAGTATTCCATAGGACAGCGTTTCTAAAGGCCGAAAAGAATTTTAAAGCTACTGTAACCTGTCCTAGAGAAAAGTCACCACATAATATAACTAATCTTCAAATTCTGCCTGTACCTGTTCTAGCTCTATAATAGTTATTTCTTTCATCATAGTTATAAATAATCTCAGATTTACCCATAAAATTTAGACTGCAAGGAAAGATATGAGCACAAGTTCTTGAAATTAGTATGTTTTCCTCATCTGTAAAGAAATACAGGGTAGGTCTACCATCCAGCAGTGAGCCACTTGCCCAGCATACGCAAGGCTCTGGGTTCACACACAAGAAAAGGAAAGCAGGCTAAAGGAAGGGGAAGAGAATGAATGACACTGGAATGTTAACTCGCTTTTCTGGTTAAGGAACCACGGTGATCTCTTACACGGCTCTACTGTCTGCAATGAGTTATACACTACCTTTACACACTATTTTAGTTGGTTAAAGAAAAGCCTTACCTCTCCAGCTGTACTATGAAATGTTTGCAGATATAGTAACAAAGGGGTACAAGGATGAGATGAAACAAGACTGAGGGAAAGCCAGGAAACGGTGGGTCCGCTGTGTGAGGTACCTACTTTTGCATCCTTGACATTCTCCACAATAATAAAATGTTGGGATGGGTGGTAGTGGCACATGCTTTTAGTCCCAGCACTCAGGAGGCAGAGGCAGAGACAGAGGCAGGTGGATCTCTGAGTTTGATTGAAGCTAGTCTGGTCTAAAGCACAAGTTCCAGAACAGCCAGAGCTATACAGTCTTGTCTTTAAAAGTCTACGTCTTGAAAAGCCATAATAACAATAATTTATTAATAATAATAAATGTTGGTGCTAGAGAGATACCTACATGTGGTTTCTAGAACCCATGTAAAAAGGTCAGGCCTGGTGGCACACACTTACAATATCAGTGATGGGAAGGCAGAGCTGGGCAGATTCCCCAGGGCTCACTAGCCAGCCCAGTCTACTCAATCACTGAGACAATCTGGAAAAACAAAAGTAAACAGCTCCCAAGAACACAACTGAGGTTATCCTCCGGCCTCCATATGCACCTCAACATTCATGCATGCATGCCCACAAACACAAGTACACACGCTTGAACAGGCAGTCGTACATAAGCACAAACAAAATAAGTTTACAGTATTCCTTAGTTTTCAAAAAGTAGTAAAGTGATTTTATTTCCTCCCAAGATAAACTTTCAACATTTTCAGTGGAAACTGATTTAAAAAACAAAGCAAAACTATAGAACCTAAGAATTCCTAAAAGAAAAACTTCACGGGAGAGGGCTTTGGTGAGACACTATCCAGACTTCTTGTTTTGGCTAACATTGCTCAACTGGAGGGGGAGGAACAGCACTGCCCCCGCCGTTGGCCTGTCTCGTGATCTCTCCCACCCTGAGACTGAGACAGGAAACTCCTAAGTTGTAAGTACATTTTACTGGGTTAGAGGTTGGCTCTACTTTTAAACTCTTCACCCGAAAGGCATCTGAGACTGGGGGGCTCTGTCTGCAGTGCTGGAACCTGACTGGACTGATCCATTTCAAATCTGCACGTAGAGGACTTCTAAGGTGGACTGTCCATGGACTGAGGGAGGGGCTCAGTCAACAGGCACAGATGAGCCCACTGCCCTGGGCACACAAGAAGCCAGGAGGTACTCCCAACTGACCAACTCCTCTCAGCAAGTCTCACAGAGCCTCAGCTTCCATCACCGTACACACAGCTCAGAGTGAAATGTGAACACAGCCTCTCACAAACGCTGGGACTAACTTCCCTGCCTTCTGCTGCTCTGGGTGGGATCCTGCAGGACAAAATGTTAAGTTAAAAAGAGCCCCAACCCCTAAATCAGCAGCTCTCAACCTGTGGGTTGAACACCTTTGGGGGTCAAATATCAGATATTTATATTATGATTCAAAACAGCAGCAAAATTATAGTTATAAAGTAGCAATGAAATAATTTTATGACTAGAGGCCACCACAACAGGAGGAACTGTATTAAAGGGTCCCAGCCTTAGGAAGATTGGGACCCACTGCTAAATGAATATAAGCATCAGAGGTCGTGGATTGATCCCGCCCCCATTCTTAGGAGCAAAGTAGGATAAGTGAGACCATTTGGCCCATTATTTTTTCTGAGACCATTTGGCACGTAGAGCTAGGCAGAAGCTGAACTGAAAACTCATATAAATTCCCATCTGCCTCAAATAATACTATTCTTCGTGTGACACGGTCAAGAAACTCAAGCTCCAAGCAGCTCCACACAGTAGAGAGTAGTAATGGCACGGGGCAGCAATAGAAATGGCTGCCTTCTATTAAATACATCACTTAAACCATAGGAACTGCACAAGGGAGCAGCATCCCTACCATGATAGGAAACCCAGGCAGCATTCAGAGCCACAAGTGCAGATATGGGTTCCAACGCCCGCCTGTGTTCTCCTTGTTACTCTACAACAGGACTCCCTCCCTGACCTCAGCTCTACAGTAGTCAGACCTGCATTTTTCCATAGGCACACCTTTTCCCATTATCCTAATTCCCAGGACACCAGATTCATCCCTAGGCAATCCAGTCCCCAACAGGCAGAAAACCTGGTGGTGCTCATGTGCTCAATCAAACCCCAAATCAAGGGGTGTGTAGGAGGAAACAGGCTCTTCAAGATTACATGGATGGTCTGAGATCAAGGAAATGCTTATAGGCATTAAGAATGTCCTTCTTCCAGAGTTCCTGAGTTCAATTCCTAGCACCCACATGGTGGCTCACAACCATCTGTATGAGATCTGGCACCCTCTTCTGGTGTGCAGGCATACATACAGGCAGAACACTGTATACATAATAAATAAATCTTAAAAAAAATAGAATGTCTTTCTGGCTTCAGACACACTGCCTCCACTAGCCACACTGATCCTGTGAGAAGCTCTCTGAGGCTGTCCTCAGGTAGCCGGGTGACATGCCAACAACCATCAGGTAAAGACCAGCAGCAATGAGTAAGCACAGGCGAGTCCCACTGTTGTCTTTACAGTCTTGTTTGTCATGGGAGTAGGATAAGAATCAGAGACTGACTGGTCCCTCGCCCAACAGAGCCAAGAAGCAGCAACAGCAAAGCAGCTCCCCAACATTCACGTGCTTCCTCACACAGGTGTAGCGGGTGCCTGCACTGTCTCTGTGGTGCAGCCACATTACCTAGAGGTGAACTACACTTCTGAGACTGTCACCTTGGAGTGTACCTTTTCCACAACTGGATGCTCTTCAAAGCAACCAAGAAGCCTGTGGTTTCGCTGTGGCACTCATCAGCCTGAGGCTCTGTGCTTGGATGGATGCAGGAATAAGGCAGACAAGTTCACAGTGGAAGAAACCCTGGACCAGAATCGAGTCTCCCTCACTGTCAACAGGGTGTCTCCAAATGACAGCGCAATTTACATCTGTGGAATAGCATTTCCCCATGAGCCATCACCAAGAGCTAAACAGACTGGAAACGGGACTACACTGGTGGTAAGAGGTCAGTCCACAGGGCTGTGTCACATTTGCTAACATGTATATGGTTGTCAGTTTCAAAACTGTGTAAAGCCTTTTGTTTTTTTTTTGTTATTGTTCATTTTTCTTTTTTTAATCAACTCTTTAAAAGAAATCAAGCCTTGCTACAGTGTTCTAGGCCGGCTTTGAACTCTTGCCTCAGCTTCCCAAGGAGCTGGCATTGCAGGCATGTGCTACCAGACTGTTTGCTACCAGTCTTTATCTCAGACTGCTCAGGGGACTGGCTTGGTGAAACTACTGGTGTTTATGTAGGTTTGATGTCCTCATGTGAGTCAGGGATCTTTTCAGGAAGCCAGAGTCATCAGTTTTTCTTCTTTGATATTCAGGCAGAATGACAAAGGCCAAGGATCTAATGGTGGCTTCTCTCAAAATTAATGTTTAATCCTCTTTATTTCTGAGTCCAATTTTTGGTCACTTCTGCTTCTCTTATAGGGTGGTATTCTAACTGGTGCAATACTAAGCCAGTTTCTGAGAAAGCTAGTAAGACACATAACTCCCTGTGCTAAACTAAGACATTGAACATGCAAGCATGTGTTAGACCTAGCCACTGCACACACAGGCCTCCCTATTAACATAGAGTTACACCTAGACACTGCACACACAGGCCTCCCCATGTTACACCCAGACACTGCACACACAGGCCTCCCTGTGTTACACCTAGACACTGCAGCAGAGGGACGAAGAGTAGCGGCTCATCAGTGAAGTCTGGGGATGGAAAGAGAACTGAGAAAGGCCTCCATTGTCTCTGTGTCTGTGGATACCAGATGGAGTCAGTCAGGAAGGTTCTGGAAACTAGTAGCTTGTGCCAAGATATTATATTTCCAGATTTATAACATAATTTGTGCTTATGAGATAAAGGTTTAAAGATCTGAGCAAAATGTTATGACAATTTATAAAAAAAAAATGTTCATTGTACAAACCGAGTCAATGGGACAGGACCTATGGGATATTTAGCTGAACCATAGGTTTGTGGGAAATAATTTTGTATCTAGTTGTATTTCATGTTTCATATAGTCAGTACAGAAAGACATACAAGTTACTTAATTCCCTCTTTGAACACAGGACACTTCCTGCCCAAAAGGAAAATTCAGAATGTGAAAAAGCATTCAGTATTACTCCAAGGAGGGCTTCACTAGGGGACACACACGCCACAAATGCCTCTAAAGCAAGGGGTCAAACAGCTTCAAACAGCTGCACCAACAAATACCAAGAAAATATCTGCACTACAGCAACAGGCTTGGTGATACCTGTTGATTGCTTCTAACAAAAAGAAAATTTCAATGTCCATGTATTTAAGGAGTGTTTATAAAAAGTAATTCTTGGCCTGGCTGTAGTGCGGTGGTAGAAGACCTAAGCATGTTGAGGCACTAGGTTCAATCAACAGTTTAAGAAAGGGGGGGGGATCAAAAATCAGAAAGATAATTCTCAGCCCTACAACAGATGTTCAACTCAATTTATTTGTTTGGGACAAAGTCTCACTATGTAGCCCTGGCTATCCTAGAACTTGCTATGTAGAGCAGGCTAGTTCCGAACTCAGAGTCCATCTGCTTCTGTCTTGCAAGTGCTGGCATTAAAAGTATGAGCCACCATGGCTGGCTCTTCAACTTAATTTTTTAATGTTTTTATTATATGAAGAAGAATATCTGCTCTAACACATTTCAAGGCCACTGAATGACTTATCCCATTCTTGAGCAGCTTCTCCTCACGGAGCCCCAAGTAGACATTGCTGGGATGGGTGAGCACAGTAAGTTCAGGCTCCACCTCTAAATGATGTAAGTGATGCTTGGTAGATGCCTGCCAGCACATGCTTCAACAGTGCCTCTTCTTTCTATTTCCACCATGAAGAAGAACTTCTCAGCAGGGAGGTGCACAGTCTCCTGATAGTGCTCATAGCACTGTTCTCCGTCTACATCATCGGGGTGTGTGCCATCTTCATAGTCCTCTTCAGAGTAAGTCCAATGTTCTCACCTTGAATGCTATCACAGAAGTTATTTTCATTTGTCTGCCTCAGAAACACTTGGCCCAGCAAACACCTGGTTAGCATCTTCAGGGGCCTCCACTTGGGGGGAGGCTGCAGTCCCTTGAGCCTTCATAACTGAGTCTGCTAGTCAGAGCCCACAACTAGGGGATTCAGTACCTGTGAAGGCTCTCTACTCCAAGGGTGAGGGGTGGAGAGGGAGAGGCTACTATTATCTAGGAAAAACAGAAGAACAATTTTTAAGAGCAGAAACAGTTAAGGAAGATATTAGAAGTTGCCTTAAAATATTCCAGACCTAGGGGCTGGAGAGATGACCCAGAGGTTAAGAACACTGGCTGCTCTTCCAGAGGACCGGGTTCAATTCCCAGTACCACATGGGAGCTCAGAAGTGTCTGTAACTCCAGTTCCATGGGATCCAACACCCTCACACAAACATACATGCAGGGAAAACACCAATGCACATAAAAATAAATTTAAAAAATATTCAAGACCTAAATGTACCAAAAAGGACTATCTTTGATCTGTACATATGTTAAAAAGTGGGGGTATAAATATCTATTAGAATTCTTTCATATGCTGTAATTAAGATTCATTTAAGTCATTAATTCATTTACTTATTAAACAAAAGCATCCAAAATGTTATGAAAATTATCTAGTGTGTCAAACACTGAATTAGCTCAGTTCTCTTTCAGCATAAAATATCACAAAATGTTCACAGATTTTCTTATTCTTGACAGTCAAAATCTAACAGTTCAAGAAGCAGAGAAACCAAAGACGACTCACAAAAGGTACTGCTAGTACTTGTATTTCAACACGGTGGAGGGCGGGAACCAGTTCAAATGTGAGCTGTGCTAGGAAGCCCAGAGAACACAGAAACTTCCACCTTAGAGGCTTCTATTCCATTAGGAATCTTCTGCAATCATCCGGGGAGGAAGCTGCCATCCAATACGATAGATCTCAGCCATAAATTCTACTGATGCAGTCAGAGCACAAGAGTTAATGTGTGGCTGCAGAGGGTCCCACTGCTGAGTCCCCTGCAATAAAGGTGGAGCTTACGCTCCTGAAAGACAAACCTTCCCTTTTGATTTTACAGAAGAGTGCTCGGCGCATCTTTCGGGAAATTGCTCAAGAATTATACCATAAGAGATATGTGGAAACATGTCAACAACCTGTAAGTATAAAACAGCAAAGGGCACAATGCATATCTAAGCATATAAAGAATATGCTGCTAACAAGCTGTCAAAAACCACATTTTCCTGTAGAAGACTCTTTCACAAAGTGTCTTTATCAGAGAACCTCTTTAGCCGAAAGTATCATAGAGGGCCTTCATCTTAGTGATGTAGTTTTCTTTTTTTTTTTCCTCTTGAGACAGAGTTTCTCTGTGTAGCAGTTCTAGCTGTCCTGGGACAAGCTCTTGTAGACCAGGCTGGCCTTGAACTCACACAGAGTCGCCTGTCTCTGGCTCCCGAGTGCTGGCATTAAAGGCACGCACCACCACTGCCCGGCTCGTAATGTAGTTTTCAGTACAGGCAAGAGGCTTTTATGGACTAAAAGCTACTTCATACTGCAGCCAGTGAGCGGTAGGCCCAAGTCAATGCTACAAACCTGCGCAGATAAAATATTTGAATCACTTGTTACCAGTAAGGAAAAAATAAGTTTGCTAGTGATACAAAAGCAGCATCTTACTAGCTCTAGGACTGGACATTGGGGACAGGATGGTCTAGGCAACTTCCTGACAGAATACCTCTCAACCCACAGTCAGGATTCCGATGGAATGCAGTGTTATGGGTAGTAGGATACCTGGTTCCACAACACACGGCTCAAACGCTAAGCCTTCTAGAACAATGCACACAGAGAACAGATAACTAGGAAAGAGGCAAACACAACAGAATGATGACTATGGAGTCTGATTTTTTGGGGGGGGGCTTTTGGGAGGGTGGCAGGATAGGGAAGAGTCATCCTATTTGTAAGGGCTTTCCATGAGCTGGGGATATAGCTCCATGGCAGAGCATTTGCCCAATATTCATTAAGGCCCTGGGTCCCATCCCCAGCATCAGTTTTTAAAAATAAAAATCTAAACTTTTTTTTTAACCAAAAGAGAATATCATCTACATATTCAATTCACCCTCCTGTGATATATATATGAAAAAAGCATAAAGACAAAAACTAACTGTTCACACTTTTTCCTATTGAATCTAAGGCTTATTTTATCTTATTTTTTGAAAAATGGTCTCCCTTGTAGTCCTAGCTGGCTGGGAACTTGCTATGTAGACCAGGTTGGCCTGAAACCAACAAAGACACAACTGCCTCTGTCTCCTGAGTGCTTTTCCACAGAAGCAAAAGTAAATAGTCTGATAGGAGATTGGAACTAAGAACTGTAAAGTTCTGAGTCAGATTTGACAACAGCATCATGACAGATTTTATTTTAGTTCCTATATCGTACTTTAAAAGGAAGGAAAATGAAGCCAGGTGAAGTAGTGCACACCTTTGATCCCAGCACTTGGGAGGCAGAGGCAGGCACATCTTTGAGAGTTAAGGGTCAACTTAGTCTATGCAGCAACTGAAAGCTAGCCAGGATTATATAGTGAGAAACTGTCCTTTAAAAAAGGAAAACTGGTAACCAGACTTAGAAGAACCGAAAGGGCCAGGCAAGATGGTACCCACCTGTTATCCCAGCCCCTCGGAGACTAAGGCAGAAGAACTATCAGCTTCATAGCAAGCCCCTGAGCCATGTTTCAGAAACAAACCAAGATGAGCATGGTAATATATACTTGTGTTTTGCTGTTTTGGTCCCGCAACATCACTTTTGTTGTTGTCGTTGTTTTGTTTTTTCCCCCAAGACAGGGCTTCTTTGTGTAATAGCTCTGGCTGACTCAGAACTCACTTTTTAGACCAGACTGGCCTCGAACTCACAGAGATCTGCCTGCCTCTGCCTCCCAAGTGCTGGGATTAAAGGTGTGCACCACCTCATCTGTGAGCAACATATACCTATAATCCCAGTATTTACTTGGTAAAAGCAGAAGATCTAAAGCTCAAGGTCATCCTGGACTACATAATAGTGAGTTCAAAGTCAGTCTAGGGGTTACTTGTCTCAAAAGATCACACAACACTAAAGCAAAGGGTGGATTCTTTTCTCACACAAAAAGAAAATTCAAACTGAAAGTACATATGCACATACCCTCACGAGTACATGCATGTACACATGCACATGCGTGTGTACACGCGCGTACACACACACGATGATTCATAGTGTACACAAGACCAAAGCTGCATGGTGGCAAAGTAGCTCCTATGTAGCTGTAGGATGACATCACTGGTAACATAATGATAAGCACAGCTCCCGTTTACTGTCACAGGAGAGAGACGGCACTTATGAAAACAGAAGAGCACTTCCCACCTCTGGAAGACCATAGATGTACTTACTCTTTAATTAAACCACTGAAAGTGCAGCTTCATTAGCTACCGCAGCATGAATGGACACAAATCAATCAAAAACACCAGAGAGCTGGGCACAGCTTAGGTAGCAGAGCGCTTGCCTAGCAGGCACGAAGCCCTGGGTCAGATCCCCATCACCACATAAACTCAGCAACGTGACACAAGGCCACAATCTCGACATTTTGAAGGTCGAATAAAGAGGATCAGAGGTTCAAGGTCATACTTGAGTACAGGATGAATTTGAGGCCAGAGATAAATGTCACCCTATCCCAAAACAACTGCCACCATCAAAAGAAAAAGAACAAGTGGAAAAGACGCCAGCCACACCCGAAGGCAGAGCGTAAGAAACTGTCACTAACAGTAACTACAAAATGAAACCTCAAAAAATTTCAACTGGAGGATCTATTTTTCTACTTTTCCAGGAACAGTCTAAGGAGCCTGATTTTAAAGACACAAAAGCAAAAGAAAACAAAAAAACTTCATCTTAACAGTCTTTTAAAACTGTTATGTATATCCTGTCAGCTGACCCAACGTACTAGACATGTGACGGCCATTAAACTGGAGAAGGTTTAGAGTTAAACCACAGATCTGAATTCTGAGGGAATAAGTGTCTTCCTGAGTTGTGGGAATGATGAAACAATGAGAATCAAGTGAGAGGGGGCAAAAGGAGGGAGGAGGAGGTCAATTTTTGAGTTAAGAGAAACTCACTGTAAAAAGTATCTTGGAACAAAAATCATTTCTTCTGATATGGAAATGGAGCAATGGGCAGTGCACATTCTCCTGCTGAAGTATGCAGAACAACCAAGAAAAGCAACACCAAAAGAGAGACTAGAGGAAGAATACAAATAGGGAAACCCAAAACAGATCAGAAAATGCCTCAGAACAAATGCATACAACTGACTCTAGATGTCAGTATGGTGGCAGAGACTTCAGACCAGGGAGTGCCAGGACACGAGTGAGTTTAGGTGGAGAGCCTGGTGCAGCAAGGTCCTCACTATTTCACTAAGAGGTGTGCCATGGATTGTTCTTTGAATATAAAGTACTGACAAGCTCACACTGCTCACTAAATTCAATCACAGTGTATTCTATCAGTAGTTTCTTTTAAACAGGTACTAAATGCCACACACTCTTCTTAAAACACAGATACAGTCCTCACACACTTCAAAGTTTCTTTGGAAGAGTCTGACCCTGGTGGCTCAAATCAGTGCTATCCTGATAACACGTGTCCCAAAACTGGGAGAGGAAGAGCAGGTGACCTCACTTTACTTGTGTACGTACACACACACACACACACACACACACACACACAGTACACATGTATTGTGTGTAGTATATACATATGTATATGTATGTTAGCAACTGCAAAAGGAATAAAACAGTGGCATATACAGCAACACTTCTGTTGGCTGGTTAGTTGTTTGAGATTTTCATTTTTTCATTTATATGTGTGCAAGTGTCTGCAAGTGCCCACGGAGGCCAAGTGAGGATATCAGATTCTCTGAAACTGGAATGATAGGTAGTTGTGATCTGTCCAATGTGGGTGATGGGAACAGCTCTTTTTTCTTGTGGGTACCCCCCCCAAGAGACAGGGTTCCTCTGTAGCTTTGTCCTGGAACTAGCTCTTGTAGACCAGGCTGGCCTCGAACTCACAAAGATCCGGCTGCCTCTGCCTCCCGAGTGCTGGGATTAAAGGGGAACAGCACTCTTTAAAAAAAAAAAAAAAGATTTATTTATTTATTATGTATACAACATTCTGCCTCCATGTATGCCCACACACCAGAAGAGGGCCCCAGATCTCATTACAGATGGTTGTGAGCCACTATGTGGTTGCTGGGAATTGAACTCAGGACTTCTGGAAAAGCAGCCAGTGCTCTTAACCACTGAGCCATCTCTCCAGCCCGGGAACAGCACTCTTAACCACTGAGCTATTCCCCTCCCTTCCTTTCTGACACATGACCCTACATAGACTATGAACTCATCATCTTTCTACTACCATACTCCAAAATGAACATCCTATGGACTCCAAGAGGCAAACCCCCTCACTATGAAACTACCAGTTTAAGCAAAATAAACTTCTAGACCAGAATACAGAAAGGGGCAAATACTAACTCCATTATGAGTAGAGTACTGGATCCAAGTATCATTCATTTCTGCCAGTGATTGTGTTCTTATACTGTCTCCAAGAGACAAATTCCTGTATTAGGATTGAATTCTAATATGCCTTTCCAGAAGAATGAATGCAACTGCCTCAAAGTTGAACTTTAAACTGAAACTGGAAAGGTATTTTCGGAGGAAGTACATTACACACAAGAGGGCCCAACACTCAATGAGCTGGCTATTCTACAAGGCCTGCCCTGCACTCTGTCCTTGGCTTACACTGAATTTGCCCTATCCCAATCTCACCTTGTCTGTATCTTCATGCTTTTACACACACGCTTGTGTGAGTCTGCAGCAGCTATGAAGATACAGCTCAACAGAATGAGCAAGGTCCTGAGTTCAACCCCAGCACTATAAAAACAAGACAACAAACACAACAGCTCAACGACACACACACAAAGCCTTCCCTAAGTCCCAGTTAATGAGCTCTCCTTCTCTAGTCCCACCATACTTTACCCTGTCTCTTTACATTATCCCAACATTGCCTGTTACAGCTACAATCTATGATAGAATCACAACTAGAAGCACAGTGTTCATTTATCTTGGTATTTCCACTGCCTGGCTTTTCCCAGCTCAGAGGCCTTCAAATGACTTTGTATGAATATGAATGAGCAGTAATTCTATTTTAAAACTTTTTTCATTTCATCTGAGATGATAAACACTTCACTTCCTTGCCACCACTCACCTTTCTCCAGAAGCTACTAGCTGAATCCTTTCTTTCTCCCTGAGCATACAGAGAATTTTCCCTGTTACATACTAAACCACAGCCTCCCATGTGACTGGCGTCTCCCATGACAGTGAAGATGAATGATGACAAGATGCACCTTAGTCGGCTGCTGTCACTGTGACAAAGCATCACAGGCTTTGTGGCTTACAAGCAGCAGAAATGTCTTTTTCAGAGTTCTGGAGGCTGAAGTGGAGTCAGAGTCCTACAAGGTGGTTTCTAATTAGGTCCCTCCTCCAAACTGCTGAAGGCAGAGCGTGGGTTCTGGAACCTCTAACACAGGACAATGACCTAGTGAACACCATCACCTCCCAAAGGGGCCACCTCGTAGACCCCGCACAATGGAGGGGAGGCTTAATATAGAAGAAGCAAAAGGATCCAGAAGTCTTCTATCTATATCCACTACCCTGAATTGCCTGCCAAGACATGTCAATGAGGTTTTCAAAAGAATTAATTTCCTTTTCATCTTTGTAAGAAATATCAAACCTGTGACCACTGGGAATGTAACTGTGGAGTCACACTCACCAATAGAGAATTCACTTTGAAACAGTTAAAACACAAAACAAAGCCTTCAGATTCTGAATGCTTTTGTTATGAGTTTAAGGCAGACTAAAAGACACTGAAAAATACTTCTATGGGGGGAATTGTGAACAAGTATGATCAATAATCACAAATAAAAAAGAGTAGAATAGGACAGACTAGAATAAATCTAGCATGGATCAAATACCAGAAACCAGACCCATACAGTTGGCCACTGTTTAATAATACATGACTTAACCCTCATAATAAACCCTGCCACTCTGGGCAGGAGAAGCTCTCAGATTATTAAGAGGTCAGGCTAACCCATATTTCAAATTCAAACAGGGGCTAGCCCTCTGACACTAAGCTCTTTCCACAAAATAGACTAGGAGTCCTGCATGTTTCTATCTGGGTGAGTGAGTTTTAGACTGAATGCCTAGCGGGAAGAATGGGCATGCCTATAAATCCTAGCACTCAAGAAGCAGAGGCAGAAAGACAAACATAAATTTGAGACCAACCCAAGCTACACAGGAAGTTCCAAACCAACCAAGACTACATAGCAGGACACAATAATAATAACAATAATAACAACAGCAACATAATAGTCTAATTCAATCAGACGATGACCTTATAAATGAGTAAGAAAGTTGCTAACAGGCTATTTCTTAAAAGCACAGGCCTCACGCAACAGTTTCACAAAATAATGTTATCAAATTTTTAAAGAATAAAACACAGAGTAGAACAGTCCCAATTATTTTCTACAAAATCAGCAGGACAATGATATAAAACCAAGATAACACCCTCCACAAACAGACCACCTAAAGGCAATTTACTTAACGACAGTATTAAGACTACCTATGTTGCACTGGGGTCAACTCTGTAATCTTATCTCCTCAGGCTAAGGAAGGAATATCCTGAGTTCAGGGCCAGCCTAAGTAACCTAGTGAGACCCTATCTCAAATAAAAATGAAACCTCCTGTAATCCCAACTCCTGGTCTTTTGGCCTCTGTAGGCACCTGCACTCACACAACCCAACGCATGTACGGAAACCAATTTTTAAAAATTAGGAGCCAGCAACATGGGTCAAAAGGTAAGGGTGCGTGCTGCCAAGCTTGAAGACCTCAATTCCTGGGACCCACAGAATGGAAGGAGAGAACCAAGTCCCACAAGCTGTTCTCTCACCTCCACATCTCCCAACTTACACACAAATAAAGCCATTTAAAAAGGTAAATGTGTGACGATAAATTGCAGTGTAGAGCACTTGTGTAGCACATCCAAGATTATGGGTTCAGTCACTAAAACTGAAAAAACTAAATGGTAATAATATCAATGTTCATGGCATTTTCTTTTTTGGTTTGTTAAGACAAGGTTTCTCTGTATAGCCTGGTTGTCCTGGAACTTCCAGACTGGCCTCAAACCCAGCAATCTCTTGCCTCTGCCTCCTGAGTGCTAGGATTGAAGATATGTGCCAGCAGCTGCTTATGCCATTTTCTTTCTTTTTTTCTTTTTTTTAAAGACAGGATTTCTCTGTGTAACAGCTCTGGCTGTCCTGGAACTATATCTGCAGACCAGTCTGGCCTTGAACTCACAGAGATCCGCCTGCCTCTGCCTCCAGAGTGCGGGAATTAGAGCCGTGCACCACCACGCCTGGCGTTCGTAGCATTTTCGTTTAGAATGTTTACAAGTGCTGCAGACCAGAGTGGCACTGTCTTAAACGGGCCTCTCAGAGAGAGTGTCTTCAGTATGATCATCCCCAGAGACTCTGAATACTCAGATATAAAATTCAGTATTAACTCCTAGATTTGTAAACTCTTGATTTAAAAAAAAAACGGATTTTTAAAAACATATCAACCAAGCAATGAGCTGTGTAAAGCAGACTCACCTGGGACTCACCATGTAGACCAGGCTAGGCCAGAATTGCTCCTGCAGCTCCTGCCTTGGTCTCTCAAGCACTAGGCTTACCAGCATAAGCCATCACGCCCACATTTTTGTTACTGGTGTTGTAAAAGCAGACTGCTAATGTCTGGCCTCTTTCCTCCAACAGTAAATGCTAACAACCATATTGGAGAAGGAGAAAATAATCTGTTGTTTGTTAAATTCCATGTGTCAATGTTTCCACCACGTTCAGCGGCAACAACACTGCACTACTCCATGTAAAGGTTGGGTCCCACGAGTCAGTCTGGGCCAGTCCAGCTCACCACCGCTTACACCCAGGTAGTGTTAAAATGTGTTCCTAGATTTATTTCAAGGAAAAATTAAAGTATTCCTAATGGCTTCTATCTGCATACATGTACAGTAAGACTTGAAGAATGTTTAAGATGATCAAAAACCAAAACAGACTGGAGTAAAGCAAAGATTCTCATTATATACCCTTTTGCAAGCAGCCTGAACAATTTTTACCATGAATGATTTTGCATAAAATTATGATTTTAACAAATTAATCATGTTATTAAATTTTCATTTGCACAACATTATTCTCCTTAATGACATCTTTTTCCCTGAATAGGTCTCACTAGATAACCAACCCCGATTGAAGACTAGGTGAGGGAACCGAGTAAACAAACTAAGAAGAAACACAAGTGGAGCTGGAGACATAGCTGAGAGGTTCAGAGCACTGGCTGTTCTTCCAGAGGACCCAGGCTCAATCTCAGCACCCACATGGCAGCTAACAACTGTCTGTAACTCTAGTTCCGGAGGATCCAACACCCCCACACAGACATACATGCAGGAAAAACACCAATGCACATAAGATAAATAAATCTTTAAAAGAAACAAAATACAAGACTACTTCTTCTAAGTTACCCTAAACAACAACTGTAGTTAAATGTATGGCACTGACTATCCCCTCCCAAAAAAAAAACATCAAGAGTAATCATTCTGCCTATAATTGCTTTTGTTAATTAATTAAACCAAGCAGGCTAAGCACACTCAGGCACCCTTACAACAAGCCCACTCTGTGCCTTGAAGTCTCCCGTCCTCACAGTTTCCCATGGAAATCATCAGGATTTAATTAGAGCCTTAGAGAAAGGAAGCAGGAACAGCAACAACAGAGTGCTCCAGACAATCTGCAGAAGCTACAGGTCAATAAAGGTCACCCCTAGCAACAAGGCTTTGTCTCAAATTTGTAATGTGTCACAGGCCAGACTCCTTAGAGTCCACAGGCATCTCTGGACACCCACAATCAAGAAGCTTGTTCTCAGTCCTCAGTGAAAACTGCGCTCTTGTTTAGCTTGACTTCCTTTCAATGCTTCTTGTCAGAAACACAAGGAAATGAAATTTGTGGTTAGACTGATGTTTCTTCCTCCTGCTTTTCCACCTCCTGCTATGCCAGGAAGTAGCATTAAAGCTCTATCATGTGGTTGCCCATCAGGACACAGGAAGCCAGAACCTTACAACTCAATGACTAGTGAGTGAGTGCAGAGAGGGAGCCAAGGCTTAGTCACAGAGACTGGCACTGCAGCAAGGTCAGATCAGAGGACACTTACTGGGTCTTTTCACTGTGTAACATATACAGGATAAATATGGTATGGACAGCACTCACACTTACAGAAGGGTGAAAAGCCATTCAACAACAGGAATATAATGTACACAGAAGAAAGACTGGAGGGGGGACATCTATTCCACTCATTTTCTTTTTCTTTTTTTTTTTAAATTTTATTTATTTTTATTTTGTGTGTCTTGGTGTTTTGCCTGCATGTATGTCTGTGTGAGGGTGTCAGATCTTGGAATTACAGACAGTTGTGAGCTGCCATGTGGGTGCTGAGAATTGAACCCAGGTCCTTTGGAAGAGCAGTCAGTGCTCTTAACCACTGAGCCATCTCTCCAGCACCCCCCCCCCCCCACGTATTTTCTTCCTGCTCTCCAATGTCTACAAATTTTCCATCTTCAAGCCTGGTATGATGGCAAACACCTGTAACCTACCTTTTTTTTCTTTTTTCGAAGCAAAGGACCAAACCCAGGCCCTTGTGCTTACTAGGCAAGCACTCTACCACTGAGCTAAATCCCCAACCCCTGTAACCCACTTCTTGGAGGCAGAAGCAGGAGAAAGATTGAAGCCATCCCCAGTTAAACAGCAAGTGAAGGTTAGATGAGACTGCCTCAAAAACAAATCTAAGATGGCTCAATGATGGGGAAGATGACTCAGAGGTAAACATGTTTCTATGCAAGCATGAGACCTGAGTTCAGATCTCTAGCACCCAAACAAGAGATGGGTGTGGCAGCACGGAATTGTGATGCCAGGGAGTAAGACAGGCAGCTATCTGGGGCTTGCTGGCCAACCAGTCCAGCTGTAACTCAGCAAATTCCAGGTTCAGTGAGACCCCATCTCAAAAAACAAGATGAAGAGCAAAACAGAGACAGACAACTGACATCAACCTACTTTGCCTGCCTACACATACACATACACACACACAGAGAGAGAGAGAGAGAGAGAGAGAGAGAGAGAGAGAGAGAGAGAGAGAGAGAGAGAGAGAGAGAAATTTCCTATTTTCCAAAGCAATGACAAAAACTTTTATGTTTGGGGTAAATGTAAAGACAAGCATTAAGTACCAAGGGAGGGCCCTGTCACAGTGACCTATCACTGTAACTAACCCACATGTGTACCAAGGGAGGGCCCTGTCACAGTGACCTATCACTGTAACTACCCCGCATGTGGGAAGCTGAAACAGGAGGAGCATGAGTTTCACACTAGCTGAAGTTTTCAACCAGCTGAAGTTTTGGGAACCTGCTTCCAAAACAAGCAAGCAAACAAAATAATGAGAGGGAAAAAAGGGAAGGAAGGAGGAAAGGCAAGAAGGAGAAAGGGAGGGATGGAGGAAGGGAGGAAGAAAGAAAGGAAAGAAGGACTGATAGACGGACGATGACCATGGGTGAAAAATAAGGACAAGAATTAAAGAATACACAAGCACCCTTAATTAAAAGGTTTAGACTAAGGGCTGGAGATGGCTCAGAGGTTAAGAGCACTGACTGCTCTTCTGGAGGTCCTGAGTTCAATTACCAGCAACCACATGGTGGCTCACAACAATCTGTAATGAGATCTGGTGCCCTCTTTAGGCCTACAGGCATACATGGAGGCTGAACACTGTGTACATAATAAATAAATAAAGGTTTAGATTAAAAAGTTTAATCTCTAGCATCACATAAATCCTAGCACTGGAGAGACCAAGGCAGAAAGATCAAGAAGATCAAGGTCATCTTTGGCTGCACAGCAAGTTTGAGGGTAGTCTGGGCTACATGAGACCTGTCTCAGGAAAAAAAAGAAATGAAAGACTAAAGATTTTTAAAATATTAACATGCACAACAAGTAGTTTTCTATTAATGTACATTAACTTATCAAAATGCAGAAGAGAGAATTAAAGCCATAATTTTCAAGTTAACCTAAAGCGCAAACGACAGCACCTTAAAGTAAGTTACAGTCAGAAGTCACAGTAAACCTAAGGCCAGGAAACAGCCCATCTCTTCTAGTATACTCTTCAATCAATATTAATGAAGACCAGCACCATTAATTTACAAAATCACATTACAAGGCTTGGAGAGATAAATGGCTTCAAGGTTAAGAACATGCAAAGAAACTAAGTTCAGTTCCTGGAACCCAGGCAGGGCAGCTCCAGTCCCTAGGGATCTGATGCCATCTTCGAGCTTCTGCAGACACTGTACTCATATGCACACACAGAGACAGTTCTAAAAATGATAATAAACTTATTTTTTTTAAAAAATCTTGTTACTCAGGGGCTGGAGAGATGAAAAAAAAATCTTGTTACTCAGAGAAATGATACAAACTGGAGCATGAATATCTTCAAAAGAGAACACTCATCATTTTTATTAGAGTCTGGGACAAAAATTACAAAAACATAAAAAACAAAGCGGCTATGACATTTAGCAAGTATCTACTAGCAGATTAAAAGATACAATTCACCACTTGACTTGGCCTATATAAGCCACTAAATAAATGGCTCAAGTGCCATTTACAGCTAAGTGAGTGCAGACACAGCCACACTGACCCAGCCGAGTGCGAGTACGAATACGAATAATGCCGGGGGTACCAGAGTGCTATAAGGTCTGTAGTAAGATAAGCATTAACCAAGGTGATACTGTATATGGCTAACTGTATTATTTTAAATTCTAGATGACTAAAAAACACTAGGCTGTGTTTAGTTGCTCATAGCATAAAACCAAAAATACCAACAGACGGCCACTGTGAGAAGAGCCGGCCTGCCCGCACTTACCGTTTTCCACATACGGATGGAAGGGCAAAACTAAGGCAAGAATGACCCTGCCTTGGGTGGGCTCCAGGACGCTTCTGATATCTTTCAACAATGTCAGAGGCTGATCACAACGATCCAGGAGATTTAAGCAGCTGATGACATCATACTGGAACCCTGTATTCTGCCATTCATTTATACCAAGCACTCTGGAAAAAAAAAAAATCAAAAAGAACTTGGTTACTATTTCTCTGACTTACAGCCAGCTTTAAAAATAACTAAGCAGAGAGTAGCGGGACACACCAAGAAAACCTCTCGCTTAATCTACCTCAAAATCAGCTGCAGGTAAGTTAGGAATTCTAGAAAACAGAAATACACTCTCTGAACCAAAACTTAAGAGTTTTATGCTGGGACAGTTAAACTTGTGCTGACAGCAGATCAATTTCATCCTTACTTCATTTTTTAAAATTCTATTTGTAAACTCAGCTCCATTCTTTAAGATACATTAGTAGCTGTCCTCAAGTGTTCTCCAAATGTTCAACCTGGTCCTGCTCCAAAGCTGCAAAGATGCTATGACTAGGGTTAGCCTAAGTTAAAACATGTGACGGGAAAGTAAATGGAGACATAATTTCTGTCCAAGGCCTCCAAATATTACAGAGGCAGGTGCCACCTCCACAATGTGTAAGCAGTCGATACACAGAACTTACATTTTATTCACAAGTCTCTGAACCCACAGACTTCATACCTAATAAATACTCTTCATAAGTCTCTCAAGCACCAGGCAGTTTACAAACTGAACTTGACACTTTATACCCATCATTACTGACTGCTGTTTGGGTAGGGGGTGGGGTCCAACTTCTGTCAGAGACATAAATTAGTGCGGATGTAATTGGTATAGGTGCTATGGAAAAGATACAGTGAATTCTCAAAAAATTACACAGAGACTTAGAGGGCAGAGAGATGGCTCAGAAGTTTGGAGCACTTGGTGATTTGTAGAGGACCTGGGTTTGAGTCCAAGAACCCACATGGTGGCTCACGATCATCTGAAGCTCCAGTCCCAGGGAACCCAACGCCCTCTTCTGTCTTCATGGGCACCAGTCATGCACATGGTACACACACATACACACAGATAAAGTATTATACACATAAAATATATCACATGGTACACACACATACGTGCAGATAAAGTATTAATACACATAAAACATATTTTTAAAAAATTAGCCAGGCGGTGGTGACGCACGCCTTTAATCCCAGCACTTGGGAGGCAGAGGCAGGCGGATCTCTGTGAGTTCGAGGCCAGCCTGGTCTACAAGGGCTAGTTCCAGGACAGGCTCCAAAGCTACAGAGAAAACCTGTCTCGAAAAACCAAAAAATTAATTAATTAATTAATTAATTAAAACCATAGACTTAACATGTGATCTAGCAATTCCACTTTTAGGCGTATACCTAAGGGGGGGGGGGAAGGACCTTAAACAGGCAATTATATTACTCATTCATGTATTACTCACAATGGCTGTGGTGGCTTGAATGAAGATGGCCCCCAATAGGCTCATATATTTGAATACTTGGTCCCCAACTGGTGAACTGTTCGGGAAGGACTAGGAGGTGTGGTCTTGTTTAAGGTGGTGTCACTGGAGGTAGAATTTGAGGCTTCTCAATGCTCACACCATTCCCAGTTATCTCTCTCTGCTTCATAGTTTGTTATCTCAACACGTGAGCTCTCACCTACTGCTCCAGTGTCATACCCACCAAAAAGGTTGCAGACTCACCCTATGAACTTGTAAGCCCAATAAACTCTTTTTTGTATAAGTTGCCTTGGTCACCGTATCTTAGTACAGCAATAAAAAGTAACTAAGACAAATGTTAGAAGCAACTCAAACGTCTGTAAAATAGTGTGGAGTAACTGTACAATTGCGTTATTCAGTACTAAGAAAACTGAAGTACAAGCTACAACATAGATGAACCACCAAAACAATATGCTAAATGAAATAAGCCAGTCAAAGGGCTTTCATGGGTCCTCCTATGATTCTTCCAAGATAAAGTACACGGAATAGTCAAATTCATACAAAGCAGAAAGGTCATTATGAACTGGAAAGAAGGACGAATCAGAGACAACTATTTGAGAGTGTCGTCAGGGAAGACGAAAAAGCTATGAGGACGGATGATACAAATGAACCACTACCACTGACCTAATTAGAAACTTAAAAATGATACATCTTGTATTACATATATTTTTACCAAAAAAAATTTAAAGCATACAAAATATCTGGACATGCTAGATCCGACCTAGAGGGCAGGCCCTCATATGTGACCACCTGCTCCAAGCTGTCTCTCACTCATGCTATGTTTCCTGTGATGACAAGTCCTCTGCTTCAGAAAAAATGCTGCCATGGAAAATTTCTTTTCTCTGGTTTCCCAGTGATTCGTGTTTAATTCTTAACCTTGGAAAACTGTTCCCGATTCTTTTTTCTTTTTTATATTTATTATGTATAAACATTCTGCCTCCATGTATGCCTGCACACCAGAAGAGGGCGCCAGATTTCAATACAGATGGTTGTGAGCCACCATGTGGTTGCTGGGAATTGAACTCAGGACCTTTGGAAGAGCAGTCAGTGCTCTTAATCACTGAACCATCTCTCCAGCCCCCTGTTCCTGATTCTTATCACTAGGATATGTGCAGAGGTAGAGTGCTGGCCTAGCAAGCACAAGACCCTGCGTTCAATCCCCAGTGACACACACACACAAATGTATGTAAACACACATACATACACTTTAAAGAAGAAATCCATCTAAAACCAAGATATACCCAATACCCCCAGCACACCTCTAAAACTGGTATCTATAAGCAATGTATCCAGTACCCCCAGCACACCTCTAGAACTGGTACCTGTATTTCTTCTTCTGGAGCTGCCAGATCATCGTTTCAGAAAGCTCAGTGGCATAAATTTCTTCAAAATGAGGGCTCATGATTTTTGTGACTTCTCCATCTCCAGCACCTAAGTCAAGAAGTCTGTGAGTTTTCCAGTCCGGATTAATTTTAAGCAGTCTCTGAAACTGATCTGGTGAAAACACAAACATCGAGCCTCTTCCTAGCAACCTGGAAAAAAGGATAAGAGTTGAAGTCTACACATATTAATACTTCTACGTACACACAGAGCAAACAGCACCAAAAATTTCTGACTTTGTGAAATTATATGATTAAAATATAGTTTATCTTCTATGACTAAAAAGCAAATTCACTAACATATCATATAGCGATATCATGATTTTCAGTTGCAAATGATATTCCAAGATGCACGGTAAGGAGAAGTAAAGAAGAAATGAAATAATGGAAGTGAGAACTGAAGTCAAAATAGGAAGAAAAGAAGGAAGGAAAGGCAAAGATGCCAGGCCAGTGGAGTCAGACCGCAGTACTAGGCAGAGGAGTCAAGCACGCCTTTTAGGACAACAGACTCAACAATGGGTGATAGGAAAAAATAAATAGCTTTATATAAAATAGTTTTAAGATACACTAAAAATACAACCATTTTAAACGAGGAAAAGAGCAACCCTTGCAAGATCAGCCAACTGGCATTAAGGAAGTAGATCCATATTCAGGTAGGTTATTTTACAATTAGCTGAGACCTAAAGGTCCTAAAAAAAAAAAAAAAAGAAAAAAAAACCTTCAAACTGATAGTATTGACTGAAAAGATAAAAATAAAAAGAGACCGACAGAAGTTAAATGGAGACCGAAAGAGCCCAAAGAAATGCAGGCGCAGCTCAAGCAAGCCACAAAGACATGCACTCCCTACTCCCTTCTCACTCTTAATTCCTGGTTTGTCTGGGGCAAAAATTCTCCAACTTCCTTTAAACAAAACAACCTTTTCTTCAAATGCAGTGAAACTCAGACTTACAAAATCTAAGGAGCTATTACTGCCGCAACAAGGCTAAAACCCTGCAACTGCCAGCAGCCCACTTTTAAGATTTTCTCTGCAACCTGAAGCAGCTTGATGCAGCTCCTCCTCAGATCATGGAAAACCACTGGTACCAGAAGCAGAGAAATCTGCACCATTTTGTCACTTTCTGGAAATAATCAGAATGTAAACTAGGTTTACTGTTCAATGACTGTGAAAATGCACACAACACAGTGCTTGCAGTAAGACCAGCTTCAAGAACAGTAATAAAAATGGAGCTGATGTAATAAATTCCTTCTCTTCTTCTGCCATTAAGGCCATAAGAGAGTTGAACAAAATTCAATAATATATTTACAGTAAATCTTCTGTCTCACATAAATGTTGAAAGACTGGGGAGCAGGAACCGAGAAGACCTCAGAGACCACTAAGCATGTTGCTGAGAACTTTTTAGCAAAGAAAGTCATATCTCATAAGAGACATAACTAATCCCCATTGTTTTCATTGCTAGAGGGAAAACAAGCACATGTGAGAAAAGGGGCTAAACTTGCTGCAATGGCTGTGCAAAATCCACGCAGGATCCAGTCAAGCAGAAGGGCTCCAGGCAGCCTGATGCTGACTTCATGCCATAGAACCAAAATAAGTACAAAGTACTTTGCCTAAAATTTTCCCAGCTATAAAACATGTTCCCAAGCCATCTCCCTGGGATGTGAAGAAGCCTGTCATGTTACTATAAAATTATAGGGCCAGAGATCATCTGAGGTCAGAGCTCACAAAATTAATGCACGAAAGTCTACATTTAGGGCTGGAGAGATGGCTCAGTGGTTTAGAGCACGGACTGCTTCTTCCAGAGGTCCCGGGTTCAATTCCCAACACCCACATGGCAGCTCACAACTGCCTGTAACTCCAGTTCCAGGGGGTCTGACACCTTCATACCAACACACATAAAATAAAGTTAAATAAATTATATAAAAAGTCTATATTTAAAGGCACCAAAAAGAAATGAGGGAAATACTACCCTATCTGCAAAGAGCATGAGCAAAGGGGGCTCCATAAAAAAAGTGTCAAAAAGAGTCGACTAACTCTGCCCTTCGAGAAAGTTCAGCATGACCTAAGAAGCTAAATGCCCTACACTGTTTAGCAAGCAAAACAGAATTATCCACATACACATGGAGACACTGCACTAGTATGACATCAGGCCTCTGGGAAACACTGTGGAGAATGTTCTCCACTCTTTTCAGTCCTTCAAAATCATCCTAGGTTCTCTAGCCAAGTCTCTCTAGACATAAGTCTACAGAGGAGCTGTGTTTCTTCTTTATAAAATAAACTGAAAACAAGCTGGGCATGGTGGTGCACACCTTTAAACCCAGCACTTGGGGGCAGGAGGCAGGCAGGTCTCTGTGAGTTTAAGGCCATCCTGGTTTACAGAGCGAGTTCCAGAACAGTCCAGGGCTACACTGAGAAACCCTGTCTTGAAAAACCAAAATAAATAAATATAAATAAACTGAAAACAGCTATCAAGTTTCTCAACGGATATAACTTAGTAGTAGATAAAAAGAGGCCTTGCCAATTGTATAAGGCAGTAAAATCCCTAGTACCACCAATTTTTAAAAAAAGAAAAAATCATTTAAACTGGGTGTGGAGGCACATATCTGTTATCCCAGCAGTCAGGAGGCAGAGGTAAGAGGGCTGCCACAAGTTCAAGACCAGCCAGAGACACACAGCAAGACACTATGCAAAAACAAAACCAAACAACACAAAACAACTCTCTCTTTGCCTTCTTTCTACCATGAATAACTTTGATAAGCATCTTGGTTCAAGAAGGTTTCACCATAACTATGTAATTATTTCTATTGCAGAGAGTACCACTGCATGGTGGAAAATACCAGTGGGTTCAAATCTGAGTTCTGAGTAGAGGACAAGAGACACTAAGTTTAACAAGGGGATGGGGGCAGGGCATGGCAGTGATATGGCTCAATAGGTAAAGGGCCAAATCTGACTATCTAAATTCAACCCCCTGCCCACACGGTGGGACAGAATCAAGTCCCACAATCTGTCCACTACCTCCACATTGGTATGCCCTGGCAATGCATTCACATGCACATACACAATAAACAATAATAATAACTGTAGAATGAGTAAGGTAAACAGAACAGTATGTAACAGGGGTATATCACTGAGCTCAGGAGCACAGGAGTTTGAGGCCAATCTGGGCAACATACCAAGGCTACATAAAAACAAAAGGGTGGAGGCAGAAGGGTTACAATAATGGAAGACAATGGCATTTACTATTATGCTGCCTCTTTGGTCAAACTGCCAAATTCTACAGTAAGGAATTTTAAGTGGGTTTCAACAGGTAGAAGAAAAAGGAAGTAATTTTAGTTTGAAATGTCCAGAAACAAAGCACTGATGCAAGCACTTTCTTTAAAAGTTATTTCTTTATTTTATATGCATTGGTGTTTTGCCTACAGGTATGTCTATGTGAAGGTGTTGGATCCTCTGGAACTGGAGCTCCTTGTGGGTGCTGAAAATTGAGCCAAGGTCCTCTGGAAGAGCAGCCAAAGCTCTTAACTGCTGAGCCATCTCTCCAGCCCTGAAAGCACTTTTTTCTTTTTTTTTTTTTTTTTTTTTTTTGAGACAGGGTTTCTCTGTGGCTTTGGAGCCTGTCCTGGAACTAGCTCTTGTAGACCAGGCTGGCCTCGAACTCACAAAGATCCACCTGCCTCTGCCTCCTGAGTGCTGGGATAAAAGGCGTGCGCCGCCACCACCACCCAGCTGAAAGCACTTTTTTAAGAAAAGATTCCCACCTTTTATCACTTTCAAAGAGTAGAGAACTCCTATAAAGGATCTCTGCATGCCAGAAGGTGGTACTGCTCACCTTTAATCCCAGCACTTGGGCGGCAGAGGCAGGCAGATCTCTGTGAGTTCGAGGTCAGTCTGGCATACAAAGAGAACAAGCTCCAGGACAGCCAGAGCTACATAAAGAAACTCTTGTCTTGAAAAGTAAAAAATTAGAAAGAAAAAAAAAGAATCTCTGCAATAGTGCCACGCTTGATTTCCAAAAAAAAGAATGAATGGCATAGGACAGAAAATCAGTGTGACCAATTTTAGGACAAAACAGGCCAGGTTGTATAAATTCAACTCCCAATACAAAATCTCAAATGTGGGGCTGGAGAGATGGTTCAGCGATTAAGAGCATTGCCTGCTCTTCCAAAGGTCCTGAGTTCAATTCCCAGCAACCACATGGTGGCTCACAACCATCTGTAATGAGGTCTGGTGCCCTCTTCTGGCCTGCAGGCACATACACAGACAGAATATTATATACATAATGAATATTTTTTTTAAAAAATCTCAAATGTTTGCTAAAGCAAACATAAACCAAATTCATATAAACAAAGGAAAAAATTAAGCAAGAAACCCTGACGGATGGCTTGTGTGCCTGAAAACATATTTAAGAACTAGATGACAGACTGGGGATCCGGACATTTAGCAGAAACTTGATCCAAACCTCAAGGGAAAAAGAAAAGCATCATGACCGACTGCCAAAATTTGGCTTTCTTCATTGTAAGGCCTTGGGCACGTTTAAAAATCTAACTAAGAAGTGATAAATGATATTTATGAAATCTTTTCTGTAGATATTTATGAAGGAACCAAACTTCCCGGTAAGCCTAGACATTATGAAAGGACAAATGCCAGACCCTTTAAACAGGTGTTGCCTACTGTTGGGCTGGATAGTCAGATCCCCTCAAAAACTTGTCTGTGGGATGTGGGCTTAAGGCTTTCCTACAGCATAAGGGCCTCCTCCAGTTGAGGGCTTGGTCTCAAGTCTTCACTACTCCAAAGCCCACAGTTAGCAGAAGTTTGTTAAAAACACAGACCCTCAGTTGGGTGAAGTGATATATGTCTTTAACCCCAGAACTTGTGGAGGCAGAGGCAGGAGAATCTCTGTGAATTTAAGGTCAGCCTGGTCTACAGAGTGAGGTCCCGGACAGCTAGTACTGTTACACAGAGAAACCATCTCAAAATAAAAAGAAGAGGAAGAAAAAAAAAAAAACAGAAAACACAGACTCTCAGAAGCAACCAACTCATAACCTACCTTTTAACACCATCTCCTGCTGGTTCCTATGTCCATCAGAGCAGGAAATAAACTGAATGAAGTTTCCCACCATAGAAATACAGGCTAATAAAGCTACTTGCACAGTTATGATGAATTTTAAAAATCTAGGTACACAAGGCTTCAATACCAATTTTAAGAAGCAGGAGTGCTGTGGTTAAGGTAGTATCTAGAACAAGGTAACTTCCCTCTTTCCTTTTTTAAGCCTGAGAATAAAAGGGGTGGAAATTCTAATATTCACTTACCCGTTGATAGATGTTCTAGACATAAACAGGCTAAAAACAGATGATACAAAAGAATGATAGAGTTGGATAAATAGCCAGCCAGATTTCTCAATGCTGTTGTTTAAGAAGATCTGTGTTCCTTGATCAAGATAACTCTGAACAAAGACAGACTGAAGTGATTCACATAACTTCTCTCGGTTGCACACATACCACTAGGGGGGAAAAAAAAGTAAGATTAAACATAGTTGATGTAATGCCTAAGAAATCTAACAAGCACACATACCACTAGGGGGGAAAAAAAAGTAAGATTAAACATAGTTGATGTAATGCCTAAGAAATCTAACAAACAAACAAACAAACAAAAAAAAACCCAGAAGCCTAAAATCTAATCTAAGATCTTCAAATACAATCTCATGACTCTGAGGGCGATCATCAATCATCTTTCCTGCCCCCAGGACCCACAAAGTTCAGGTGACCTCTCACTTCATTCTTATCACCCAGCCTGCTGGGTAGAGAGGAAGGTGAGAGGGTTTCCAGGTCATGGCAGAACCTGGCAGAACCAGGTCATCGAACCCTGACCCAAGGCTTCAGTCACAAAACAGTCAAGTCAGAAAACCTTCCTTGGCCGAGACTGACTCAGCATCACAGGCGGATGGATGGCTATCATCACTGTGTTTAAGTGAAACACTATATAATCCAGAGATGTACCTCGAATCTGCCAACCAAATGAGCAGCAGCGTGAACAACTAGTACTCTGGAAAACAGATCAGCTTGCCTTCTTCAGAGGTGTAAGGAAAAGAGACCTTTGGACATCCTGGGGTGTGCTTTAGCAATATGCCCACCTCAACTCTCATGAGCTCAAGAAAGCTGAAGAAGTTACTTGAGTTCATTCTGCAATTAAGAAGACCAAGTGATTACACACTAAGAAAGGATTTCTAAGAACAGGTTCTAGTGCAGGGCGGTGGTGGTGCATGCCTTTAATCCCAGCACTCGGGAGGCAGAGGCAGGCAGATATCTGTGAGTTCAAGGCCAGCCTAGTCTACAAGAGCTAGTTACAGGACAGGTTCCAAAGCTACAGAGAAACCCTGACTTGAAAAAAAACAAGAATAGGTTCTAGCCAGATAATATTTTTTAAAAACAAAATTCCACAACTACAGAGAAAGTTAACCTTCGCAGGCTAGACACATGGCTCAGTGTTTAAAAACACTGCCTGACCCTGCAAAGGACCCAGATTCAGTTTTCTAGTACCCACATGGCAGCTCACAACCGTCTGTGGCTCCAGTTTTAGGGAATCCAATGCTCTCTTCTAGCCAGGCACAGTATGCACATGGTGGCAAAACACCCACAGGCATGAAAATATCTTTATGTTTATTTAGCAAGCCTTCCCGAAACAAACACTTCCCATCTCCCTAGAGTTAGTGTAGCAAGAAAGTGGGAAAGTAGGTAGCACAGCAGCTTCAGTGTAGCCCTATGTGAGCTCAGACAGTGACTCTCCTTGGCTCACAAGAGTGATGCCACCGCTATCTATCCAGAAGGACAGACAGCCTACTATGAGGATTAAACAAATATAATGCGGACAAGTCAGTACAGCACAAAGCAGCAGTAGTGATTCCTCTAATACAGACACCCTCAAGTCCCTTATACACAGTGGGAAAACTGCAGACGGTTACTTTTAGTGTATTATTTATTAGGAAACTACTAATTTTTCCAAATAAGGTGTCTACCAGCCCAAAGTGACTTGCTTAACCTTGACAAATCTGACCACTTACTAGCAATAAGTGTCCCATAACTTCCTGCACCATTAATGGAGCAATTTTATAGTCATCCTACACTTAGTAAACGCTGAGTACAATCAGTCTTCCTGACACTAACATTAAAGAAACCAAATGGAAGCCAGCAAAAACATGCAAAAGGTTACAGTAAATGTCAATGATTCATCTTTCATACACTCTATATACTCCAAAGTTTCTCGCACTTGACTACTTTGTACTAACTTGCTGTTTAACCACTGCTAACAAAACTGCCTGGACTTTACCTAAAACTCCTTGTTGTCTCTGCCCTATAGTGACAAGCTATAAAATGGCTTAAAATTCACAGCCTACACTTCTCTCCTTGGTCTGGAAATGTTCTTGCTTAATCATTTACTATTTACTAATCCTTAAAACTTACTGAGCCTGAAGCTATGCCCCAGTACAGCTCATAAACCATTTTTATTATACTCATGACCTTGTGCACATTGTGAACTCTACAACTGAGTTACTCTGACTTGTATTCATTTTTCACTCTGAAATGGCTAATCAAGTTGAAACACAGCACCTTGCTAACAGGCAATCAGAAGCATTCTGTTAATGTGGGCAAGAAGTCATCCAACTGAAAACCAGGAGCTAAGAATTTCTTGGCATCCATTTGTAAACGGACAACAAGAGTAACAATGGATTCTGACTTTCAGAAGTAAGAAGTGGCATCATTAACTGCTATCATTGCTTTCAAGCACCATGAAAAAAAATCTCAAATTTTAATAGCATATTTCTCCATTCATAAATACTAACACATGTATTGGACCATTACTGCCACAGAAGTTTTCTTAGAAAAAAAAAAGAATCTGTGGTGTTTTGAAGAAGAATGGTCCCCACAGGCTCATATATTTGAATGTTTAGTCACCAGAGAATGGCACTATTTTAAAGGACTGGGGGGGGGGGATTAGGAGGTGTGGCCTTGCTGGAGGCAGTGTGTCACTCCAGGTGAGCTTTGAGGTTTTAAGTGCCTGCCAAGCTTACAGCCCCTCTCCTCAGCCGGCAGGCCAGGATGCAGTTTTCCGCTACCACTCCAGCACCTGCCTGCCACCATGTTCCCTGACATGATGATAATGGATTATGTGGAAAATACTAGAAACTTTAAATTTTTTTGTGCGGACTGTGAAGATACCTCTGTTGGTAAGATGCTTGCTTTTCAAACATGAGGGCCTGAGCTCAATGCCCAGAGCCCATAAATTCTGAAATTGTAAGTAAGCCTTCAATTAAATGTTTTCTTTCCTAAGAGTTGCCTTGGTCACGGAGCCTCTTCACAGCAATGGAGTGACAGACGGTGTTTAGTAAATGGAATATTCTGCAAAATAAGAAGGAGTAAAGCTCTTCTCTGTGAAGGTTTCCATGTCCCTCCGGGCCAGTTATGTGATACAAGCCTCAAGTCCACAACAGCACCAGCCGTCATTACCAAAGAGCAGAAACAACTCAACTGCCCGTCAACTGATGAGTAAAAACGTATAAGGGATGCATACAAGGGAACAGTGTTCAGGCATAAAAAGAATGAAGTACAGGCTCATGCTCCAGAATATGCACCTTGACAACACACTAAGTAAAATAAGTTCAGCTATGACATAGAAATCCAGAGACAAAAAACAGATTCTGTGGCCCGGGCCTTAGGCAAAGAGACAGTAGATAGTAGGAACAGGCTTATTAATGGGCATTAGGTTTCTTTTGGAGGTAGTAAAAATTCCAAAATGAGGTATTAGTGATGGTTGCACAGCTCTGAAAATACTAGAAACTATTAAATTATATATTTTAAATTTTTTGTGAACTGCAAAGATACCTCAGTTGCAAACATGAGGGCCTGAGCTCAATGCCCAGAGCCCATGTAAATGAAGAAGCCAGGCATGTGGTGTTAAATTTATAATCCAGTGCTGGGAAGGTAGAGACAGATAAAGTCCTAGGGCTTGCTAGATGGTCAGTCTTGCCCTGCATATTTGGCCAGTGATATACCATCTCAAAGAGAACAAAGTGGACAACACCTGACAATGACACCCAAGGTTATTCTGAGTGCCATTTACACTCACAAACATGAATACATATATATTCACACTACCTTCACAGCAAACACACCTACATGTAGGTAGGCAGTTTGAGCCTATAGAAATTAAGCAATCAGGAAACACATATGACCTAGCAAACTTCTTAGCAGGTAAAATGCAATAATACATAACCATAGTAACAGTCCAAGTGCTCACCATGGTTTCCAAGGCCTTACAAGATTACTGTTCTTTCTTGTCCACAGCCTCACCTCACAACATGTGCTACCATGATGCTGGGCTCCTTTCTTCTAAAGGTTCCCTTCCCACAGAGATTCCACATAACATTTGTTACTGCCCACTGTGCTCCCTCCTGGTCAGTGCAGCCCAACTTGAGCATTTCTTCGATTTCCCTAAACTTCTAGAATAACTTAAGAGTTTCCTGTGCTAATCCCCTCTCATGCATCCCATGTGTCTCCTTGGCAACACGTATGCCAGCTGAATAGTGACTGTACACAACTGCACGTTTAACATCCATCCTCACAGACTAAGATTCACAAAGACTGGGAGAATAGCTGAGTTCAAAGGAAAACAGAGACAAATGATTTATTTGCCTCTGGCTCTCAAAACAATTACTTCTAAGACTCACAGGAAGTCTAAATAGGTAGAATCTGGTATCTTTAACAAACTCATGGAGGAAACAAGAATAACCACAGAGACATCCTGTTACTGAGTTGTGTGTTGCTCAAAATCCAGGGTTTCTACAAGACTTTACTTAACCCTACCTTTGCAAACAGTGGTTAAGAGTTATCTACCTGCCTACCACAAAACTGCATTATCACACACAAGCAAATATGGAAGATAGACAGTAAGCACCCGGCAAATCTTTATGTTGCAATTACATCATATAACTTTTCATTTTGTTTTTGAATGGTGTCTTACCCTGTAGTGACCTTTTTTGTGTTTTAACAAATAAAGCTTGCCTGAAGATCAGACTGCAGAGCTAAGTCACTAGAGGCCAGGGAATGGTGGCACACACCCTTAATACCAGGACTCGGGAGACTGAGGCAGAGGGACCTCAGTTAGTTCAAGGTTATACTGGGCTACAGGAACTGATCCAGTTTAAAAGAGAAACCTAACACAAAGGTGACCCCAGCACTTGGGATCCCACACTTTTAATCTCAGCAATGGGGAGGTGGAGACAGGAGTGAGAGGAGGAATATAAGGTGGGAGGAGACAGTCTGAAGCAGTCAGTCTGAGGATGCAGACTGAGGACAGGGTCACCCTTTTGGTATGAAAATTTGGTAGAGGTAAAAGGTCTCTCGAGTGACTGGCTGCATTGCTTCTCTGATCTCCCAGCTTTCACCCCCTAATATCTGACTCCAGGTTTTTATTAAGAACAATTAGAATTTGTGTAACATATATAGCACAGGTTGGTCAAGAGCTCACTATGTAGCTCAGACTAAAGGCAACTGCCTGCCTCAGCCTCCCAAGCTCTAAAATTACAGGCATGAGCCACTTCATGTGGGTTAAACCTCCTCTTTTGAACAGACAGGAAATCCAGAGTCCCAGAGTGCCTTCAGCTGGTTCTAGATCCTATTCGTATGACTGTGCCAAGAGCATCTTTTACAAAGGGCTCTTGCTTCACTCTATCCAGTAATAAGCAGGGCTATTCTCCAGTGAAGCTGGTCTGGACAAGTTTGAAGAAAATAATAACCCATCCAGGCAGTGTATTCCTATGGGCCAGTGTTTCTCAATCTTGGCACTGACACTTGGGCCTGGTAACTCTTTGTTACAGATTACCTTTACACATCAGATGCCACTAGCGCCACCCCAGTGAACAAAATGTAGCCAGAGAGCAACTGCCACTGCTTGAGAACCTATGAGAACTGGATTTAGCCATGAGTGTTTCCTATCTTGGCTTAACTGTAGTCTAAGACTGCTACTGATTACAGGAGGGACTCACTGGTCTCAAAACTTGAATTCCAGAAGCAAAAATAAAATCTGAAACCAAAAGGAACAAGTAGCAATGAGACTAGGATCTGGATTCCAACCTGCAGAGCCCTCAATAAGAAAACCTTGCTGAGAAGCCAACAAGAGACAATCAGTGAGAAGCTGCTGCACGCAGGTTGGTGGTCTTCTGCAGTCACTGCTCTCCAAACAAGCAGGCTTAAGTGAAAGCTCTACAGAGCTCATGACCCTGAGTGGCTGCCTAAAGACACATGGGCACCTTCCAGCAGGTGAAGTTCTTTGAATGCATGTTCCTCAAAGGCTACAGAGACAAAGGTGCACTGGGTAAGAACAAAATACTATCCTTAATAAATTCCATGGCTCAAATCCTCAATGTTGAGACCACAATGTCTAAATGGGCATTTCATTATCACCCTCCTTTAAAGGTCTATGATCTTATTACTTGATTACAAGTAAACTTTGAAATCCAACCAACCCACCGATGCCAGGCACAGTAGGCTGTGATAACTCAACACCTCTGTAAAACTATAGTAACTAGCAATATTGTCATTACTCGACAAGACTGCAAGGACAGTAATAACTTGACAAATAATAAAGAGCCAAATTGGATGGGTGACAATAGCATGGTGGGGTTTCTGACAATATTACTAAATGAAGATAATGAGACATGAGGTCATACGGTCTCTCAAAAATTCTTCATGGGTTGGAGAGATGGCTCAGTGGGGAAGAGCAATTGCTGTGCCAACATGAAGACCTAAGTTGAAATCCCAGGCACACACACAAAAAGCCAGGCAGTCTAGCCAAAACCATGGCCTTGAGGGTCAGTGAGAGACCCTGTCTATTCAAGGGCATAGGTAGAGAGTGATAGAGGAATATACCCAATGTCCTCTAGCCTCCACGACTATGCACCCGCATATACCATACACATACACTCACTACACACAAAAAAAGCTTCATTAAGCACATGTACATTTCTTAATATTTATATAACCTGGTTGATGAGTCACTTTTAGAGTAAAGGAAATGCAGCTTCTCTGTGAAACTACAGCTGATTGTCAAGGCTAATGAACACAGTTAAGAGTTTCTCTAAAATTGTTCTTTGGAATTTCCAACCAAATACATGCTATACAATGAAAAAAAAAAGTCTTTTCTTTCAAAATACAACAGAATTGAACACACCAAAAGAACCTGAAAATTATAAAACACGGCTTATTGACTTTATATAGTGTGACAAAATAAAATATTTGGTCTTTTCCCCCATATTCCTGGTATAGAGCTCCTAAAACATCTGAGAAACCTTCCTGGTGATAAGAATGTCTTTTTGAGACTGGAGAGATGGCTCAGTGGTTAAGATCACTTACTGCTCTTCCAGAGAACCTAGGCTGGATTCCCAGAACCCAGAAGGTGGCTCACAGCATCCTGTAATAGTTACAGAGGATCCAAAACCCTCTTCTGGTCTCCTTGGAATATAGGCACGCACATGGTACCCAGACACACATGTAGGCAAGACACTCATACACATAAATTAAAAACAAAAATATTCTTTTGTTCATAGTAAGATGGGAAGGAGGAAAAGTTATGACTAGACAGCTGGAAATTTTTGGCTCTATCCTACATCCCCAAGAACAGAAAAAACACTGGATTGAGGTTGGCTAACCATGGCCAATGATTCAATCCATTATGCCTAAATATGGGAATCATTACAGCAAATTATGAAACCCAGGAGATGGGGTTGCGGGATCCTCTGAACATTCAGCAAGGTGAGGAAAGGCTGAGGACCTGGAACTTGCAGCTGGCCTCTGAAGTGAGTGGCAGTCTGGTAGAACTAGATCTAAGACCTGTGACTTCTGCCCTTGTGTTGTTGGGCACACAGTGAGCGGTGAGAAATTGAAAAATTGAGAGGCAGGCGGATCTCTGTGAGTTCGAGGACAGCCTGGTCTACAAGAGCTAGTTCCAGGACAGGCTCCAAAGCCACAGAGAAACCCTGTCTCAAAAAAACAAAAGCAAAAAACAAACAAAAAAACTGAAAAATTGCTTGTTATCAGACACTGAAGGCAAGGAGCCTCCACGCCCGCTTTAAGTTTTACCAAAGCAGGTCAAACTGAGCAGTCCTGCCGCTGTCCAACTGACAGACAACAAAATCTTCAACCATAGTGACTCCACAGAGGCCCACTAGAGTGGACCGATTTTCCTATTAAGAGGGTAAGCCCATTTTCACACAGCCTTCAGAGAACACATGGTTTCCTGCCCATTTTCACACAGCCTTCAGAGAACACATGGTTTCCTGGAAGGAGCAATATGAAGTAATGGGACATGCTTGGGGCTTTTACTGAGGCAAAGCTTGATTCCAAACCCAGTTCTACCCAACAACTGGCTCTGGTCTCTCACAAATCTCTTGAACGTGAGTATGGCACCAACTATGAAGAAGAGCTGTTATAAGGATTATAAAGCACAACTTACTTAAAGTTACCAGGTACACGATAAGAGCCCTAGTAAGTGTTCATATGTCAGAAGGAAATGGCTGTCCAGGACGGGGGGATAGGACATAGTTCATACTAACCATCTGGGCATCCAAATCATTCTCAAAAGAAATGGGACCCATGAATTTAATGCATAAACATTCTTTCCAATTAGAGAGGTGGTCAGAAAAAGCCCATGAACTACAATCTTTAAAGTTAAGGACTCAGAAATTCCATTCCCACATGCAATGCAATCAGTCTCAAAATTTCACAACTGACACGCTCTAAAAGACAGCTCAGGAGTAAATCCAAAACCCACTCACCATTTTTCTAGAAATTTATAACAAGTCAGTTATCTCTTTACTTGAGATGTGTAATGGGGCCCTAGGAATTAGGATCCCTCCAAGACATATCAACAATGAGTAAAGAAAGATAGCCCCATGGAGCTGGAGAGCTGGCTCAGTGCTTAAGAGCACTAACTGCCCTTCTAGAGGTCCTGAGTTCAATTCCCAGCAACCACATGGTGGCTCTCACCATCTACAATGAGATCTGGTGCCCTTTTTTGGCATGCAAGCATATATGCAGACAGAACACTGTATATATAATAAATAAATAAATAAAAATCTGAAAGAGAGAAAGGGAGAAAGGAAGAAAGGAAGAAAGAAAGCCCCAAAATCACTGGCCCATGGACCAGGAGAAAGATTCTGGTAATTAAGGCCCATAATTAAATATACACATGCATATGTCCTGGCTTTAGGTGCATCTTTCTATAAATGATAGCACCTGGTAAGGCCAAGACTGACTGAGAATTTCCCTCTCCCCAACACTGGCCAAAGCTTGTAAGTAAACCTCTGTCCTTCCATTTCTGTCTGCAGGTTTTCTGCAGAGCACCCAGCAGCATAAACATCAGGCTCCGCTAACAATCTCAACGCGCACAATGAAAGGTGCCCGTGCATTCATAGTGGAGAGCCATTTATACGGATTAGATCAAGTTGCTTTAGCTTGGACTTAATAAATATATAACTGGCAGTCCTCATTCCAAATACTCTCTCATGATTAGTGTTTTATAATCCTAAGATTTTAACAAAACTCCTGATGGGTGCAACAACAGACTCTTTTTAGTACAGGTTACAGGGTCCTCTAGGGCACTTTCAAAGGGGAACATAATGACCCTTGGCACATTCAGGGAAGGAAGTGATCTTAGTGTTCCATGAAACTGAGGCACGCACTTGTTTAAGGGCTTTAGTAGAGGGTGCAAAGAGGAAAGAAACCTTCTCCAGAGTCTTTAGTATTCGGCTGCGAAGGCTTCCAGCCTGGAAGGCAGAGCAGAGATACCAATTCATCAGTCTGTTGGCTAGCAGGCTGACACCCTGAAGCATGGTTAACTCATGCCTGACTTCTGCCAACCTCCACAAGGCAAATGAGGAATAAAGGGACACGAAACTCAATCTGTCCTTTAGCACAACTGACTCTGGCTGTGACATTCAAGTACTTTTTCATTTGGAAATATATATTCCAATTCTCTCTTGACTCTATTGTAGAGGCTAGCACAGCAGCTCTGAGTTTATATAAGAAGGTAAAAATAGACTCTTTTTACGTGTAAGCACTAGGCTTACATGTAACTTGTAATATTAGGTGACTTCTAAATAATTCCACACATTAAATGTTATATGTGAAAAACAAATACAAGTTTTCCACCTAGAGAAAGTGCCATGGTTTGGAACCAACAAGTTTTATAACAACCTTTCGATCCATCAATTGAGAGGCTGTGGATGACTGTTATTACTAAGAATCTAGTTATTGGGGCCTTGAAGAGCCTTTCAAGTTTCAATAGCTCCATAATGGTTCTTTAACTTTAAGCACTAGGTAGAATGCACCAAAAAGACTACATCCAAAGGGTTTTGTGGTTTCCTATGCTCTGAGTGTACTGACAATGATGAGTGACATCTAGTTCTTGCTGCTTTCTACTTCTCCCCCAATGAATCCATCCTCCCATCCTGTGGTTGAGAATCCCATACTGTTGATCAACAAAGCTGGGAATTGAGGGGGGAAAACAGACTTTTAAAAATAGGGCAGAGAAAATACTGTTGGGTGGTGATTACTTCTTTACCCAAACACACACACAGTCCATAGCTGAACCAATGTGGTGGCTCTGTTTCAACAAACCTTGAAGACTCTGATATTTGAATTTCATATGTGAAACTCTCATGTTACAAAATAGTATTTTGTACCCCCATTGACAACCATTTAAAAACATGAGGCTATTCTTATTTCACAAGCTACCCAAGTCAATAAAACCAGTTCAGCCTGCTGGTTATGTCCCTTCTCCAGAAGAAGTCCTTCTTCTTGCCAATGTAAAGCATAATCTAGTTCTGCAAGTAGCACACTGAAACAAGTAATTAGTTTTCAAGCTAAGCCCAACAACTAAACAGCAAGTTTTAATGAGTAAACTTCACTCCAAATCTCTTTTAACCAAAAAACCCTGCACTATAAAACCTTTATAAAACACCACCAAGAAAACCTGTGCTAAGATGGTTTAGCCTGGAACTCCTCTTTCATGCAACTCCAAAAGAACCAGATGCGGCTGGCCATGGAACCCACACACCCAAATGAACACCAGAAAACCTCTATAAAGCTATTAATTTGAAGGGGAAAACCATTAAAGTTACTTCACAAGCAACAAAGTTATGCAGCAAACCAGGATTCTGGAATATAAAAGAAATAAGTCATGCACTCTACTGAGACCCAGAAAGGACAGCCTCTCTCTCTCTCTCTCTGTTAGCTCATGGTGGCTTCTAGGGGCACACACTTTCCTCCTGGTCATCTTCAGCTTTACTCACAGACATTTCTTTTTCATAACACAAATGTATTCACCTCAAAAATAATGTCTGGCAGGGTTTAGCAGTGCACACTTAAAATTACCCCAGTACTCAGGTCAGTGTAGGAGGACTGTGAAGCTGAGGCCATCCTAAACTACTCAAAACACTAAGGATGGCCAGGCAGCGGTGGCTCACCAAAACAAAACAAAACTCTGAGAGCAAGCCAGATGTGATGCTGAACACCTGTAATCCTAGCATTCTGGAAGCTGAGGCAGAAAGATTGCTTTGAGTTCAAAGCCAGCCTGGACTACATAGGACAGCCAGAGCTACAAGGCCCTGTCTCAAAATTAAATACATAAGTAAACAAGGACTATGGATGTGCCTGTGGTACAGTGGCTGCCTGGCATGTACAGGTCCTGGGTTCGATCCTCAGCACCACAGAAATAAATGAATGTATGCAATTAGAAAATGCTCTCTGCTAGAAATACAGAGACAGTGTCTACCAACAGAAACCAATTTTCAGTTTTTAAAATAAACACAATTTTTTAAAGATTTCTTTTAAATATCAGTGTGTGCGCATGCACACGCACAAAGACGGCCAGACGAATCCAATCCCGCAGGAACTATGGTTACAAGAATTGTGAGTTATCTGGCATGGGTGCTGGAAACTGAACAGCACATTCTTTAACTACTGAGCCATCCCATAAGCACAATTTTTATGAGCACTTAAATCAAGTCGCTGCGATAATCACAAGTGTGACCAACAACTGGGAGACTCAGACATAATTCTTCATCAAAGAGAATGATCTTTTTTTTCTATCCAGTCCTTGTTAAAAACAACATTTCCAATTCCCTGTTCCACATGGACATGAGGCTTTCTGGTACCTGTACAATTAACAGGGGAGTATGTCTATGACACTGAGCTAGCAGAAAGTAGCCCATGGCAATAAATATGGCTATACAACGTAAGATTGTATACAGTTTATATACACTCTTAACACCACGAGTGGTCATCTAAAACACCACGATCACTAGGGCATTTTTTTTTTATGTAAACTAGGATTACTTCCAAAATAGAAAAAAGGGTCTGAGTATCTATCAACAGTAGAACAGTTTCGGGGATCTGAGTTTTGTTCCAGCATCATAAAAAAAATGCATCCCAATAATCAATAAATAAAAACCTAATGTTGCTTTTATACATGAAAAGGTGAGGTCGAAAATGACACGAATAATTCCTTGTTTCTCTCTATAAAAGCAAGATGTACTAAACTCTGGCTTTTAGAAGCCCAAAGTTTGTCTAAATTCCAAGGCCTCTCTCTTCAATGACTGCAAGGTTAACCGCAAACTACTTACAGTCAAATATGAAATACCTCCCTCTTAATTCAACAGCTGACCAATGCATACTTCTTTAAGAGGTACAAACAGCTAATGAAAAGACCGTCCAGCCGGTAGAATCCCACGGCTCACGATCCATTAACTACAGCAAGAATTCACCGCTGCACAGTTCTGACTTTAAAAACCTCTCCCTTGAAACCCTCCTCATCCTAACCTTTCTGGTCAGCTAACTAAACCCAAGTTTAAAGAACACGTCTCTTAAGCAGAAGGGGAGGGAGGTTTCCTAGGCTGGGAGCCCAGACCTGTCAAACACATTTTTTTAAGTGCTTCGGGAAAATGTCAGCCGAATGGTTCACGAGGCCCGGTTGAATTTCTTTACAACCCTTTGTATGTTCAGAGATTCGGTTAGACAAAAAGAGGGACCGGCTTTCGGTTTTGCTCCTCGGGGGAGAGGAAGGTTGGCCCGGGTGATGGTGGGGGCTGTTTTCTGCTCGGGCCCCGGTGCCAATTAGGTGGCCCACCCCAAAGTTGCACGGATCCTGAGGCCGGGAGCGGACGCCGCAGGGGGCCTGGGAACAATGCGGGGTTCCGGGGTGCCCACGCTGTGGCCTGGGGAGCTGGGCAGCGGAGGCCGTACTCTGCCCGCGCCACCGAACAAAAGGCGCCGCGGGGCCAGCGCCCGGGCCGGGAAAAGTTTGTGCGAGGCTGGGGCCGAGGCCCGCGCGCGCCGCCCCGCACAATGGCCCGGGCGAGCGCGGGAAGGCCGAGCGCCACGCCCCCGCTCCGCAGGGCTGCGGCCCAGTACCTGGTGCGTGTCCTTCCCGCCGCCCGCGGCCGCCGCTTGCCCGCCGGGGCCACTCGTCATGTTCACGTACAGGGAGCGGGAGAGCGGGCTCCGCAGCGTCCACATCCTCCGCGCCAGCCACAAGGACGCCAGGCTCAGGCACAGCCAGCCCGCCAACAGTCTCATCGGGGGGCCGCGGCCGCCAGCTCGGAGCTCTGATCACCGCCGGGCCCAGGCCCAGGAGGAGGAGGAGGAGCCGCCGCCTCCGGCCACCGCTGTCGCCGCCCGAGCTCGAGCCATCGCCGCCAAGTCGCCCGTGCAGCCCCCTTCAGGGCCGAGGCGGGGGTGGGGGAGTGGGGGGGGGTGGGAGGAGCAGCGGGCGTGCGGCCTTCTTGAGTCCCCCTACGGCCCTTCCCGGTCCGGAACGCCAACGCCCCCAGCTCCGGTTTCCACCCGGCGCACGTACAGACGAAGGCGGGGCGTTCTCCCCCTACCCAATGAGCGGAGGCGGGCCAGCCGGGAAGGCGGGAGAAAGACTCCCTTTCCGCACGCTGCCCGTGGCGGCCGCCTGGGCGCCTAATGGCGGAAGTTCTGGGGAGACTTCCGAAAGGGGTTACGATAGTCTCGCCAATCCGAGGTGGGACCTGCAGGACTTCCGGTCTTTCCTTGCCATAGTAGTTGCCGGTGGGTCACTCGACCACACCCTGGCGGGATTTTTACCTAATCGTTCAGATGGACTCCGGGAAGAAGCGACCTCGTCCCTTTCTTTCCCAAGTCCAGACACACTCAGACCCAGGTCTATCCGATAGACCAAGGCTTCCTTTCTTGTTACGGGCTTGACTCTCTTGTTAATGATTTCCATCTGGGACCGGAGAGCCTGACTCCCAACTCCAAAAGCCACCCAGTAGCTATAAAGCAGAGAATCTAGGGGAAAGGGATCCCAGAGCTATTCCCGGCCCCAGGATTCCCAAGCTGAGGAGCTGCTGTCACACGTTTCCTTTTGTGAAGCCATTGTGGGTTGAAACCTTTGCCTTTGTTGGACGCTGATGCTGCTGGAGCACCCAACGAAACATGGAAAATGACACCTGTTCCACAACGAAGGCCACAAGTTAGCCCCTGTCAGGTTTCCTTGAGAAACAGATGTTGGACCTGTCACTCAAAGTGAGCTCGGTTCCAGGAGAGTTAGCCGGATGTTTCTTTGATCATTTATAGCAGGAAGAAACCTAACAATGTTTCCAAACTGAAGGGTCATGAGGATTTCCTGTCGCTCAACTTCCTGCTGCTATACAACTACAACTAGAGAATGATATTTCCTGAGCCTGCTGCTCATACCTTCTTGGGTTTGAAGGAACATGCTTTTCATGTGGCAGTGTCAGAGATTCTGTACATTAATTTTATTTTAAGACAAATTTTTTTCATTAATTTCATATTACACTAAAGAGATTTTCATTTATGAAAGTCGCAAAGATGAGAAGTAAATCATTTTACCCACGAACATGTTAGGTGCTAAAGAATCTCTACTTGCCATCTTTCCTTAATAAAGGTATTTTGTTGCCTCATGTGCATAGACAATAACAACAAAAATTCATGGCCAAAAATGAGAGTATACTTTGTAAGCTCTCATTCTAGTATATTCCCTGACATCTCCTTGTTGGGTGTAAAACCAAAAGACCATGCTTTTGAGCTCAACCTTCTAGTAGTCCTGGTCCAACATACATGAGAGGAACTATGGCAGTGAGTGCAAATGACTGTATTACATCACCTCTTTGAAGTCCAATAAACTCTTCTATACCAAAACAGTCTCCATCTTTTTTTAAGTAAAGGGGAAATACGAGCAACAGGAGTGTGTAAACGGGCGTACATCATTTCTGAAGACAAAGGATACAGAAAACCACGCCCTAAAAGTAGATTAAACTTGGCTAATCACAGCTCCAAGACCTCAAAATGTGTCGTATAAACAAGAAGCAAGGATACATCTGATAGGATCTGAAGTATTTGGGGTCAACTGACAGCTAAGAGAAACTTAACAGATTTTGCTTTATGCCTGAGCAGCTCACCTAGAAAAAAATAAATTACCCTCACATTCAAACTATTGGATAATCACAAACTGCTCATGTAGGCGTTATTTACATTTAGGAAGCATGGGGAGAAAGCAAAGCACAGCATAATGAAATGAAAAGCAAGTTTGATAGCAAACCTTTTCATAGAAGGTGGTATCCCAGCTCCTGGTTGTTTTAGCCATCCAAGAAGCTTTGCTGTCTCTCCACTCAGCCTCTTGAATTACAAATCAGGAGGAAAGAAAGCTGCAAGAGTAAAATATACTAAGCAGAAGTTCAGATATGCTTCTGGGACAGCCCCCTTACTAGGATATCACTACTGTGCATTAAAACCTCAGCCGTGATGGGAATAGAAGAAGGCACAGTTAATACAAAAAGTTAGATATGAGACAATATCCTTTCCAATGTGGTTTTGAAATTCAATCAGTGATATTCAAGAGTCACATATATGCTATCTCTTACTTGCTCACCTCGGGTGTCTAGCCTGGGTTTCTGTTATATCACCAGAAATTGTGGCTGGATTACTTTCCAAATATCCAGGCAAGGGGCTTGTTTCTTAAGCAATAGTTCCCATCCCCTAACTCCTTTCCTCCCCCTTTCTTTCCCCTCCTCCCTCTAGCCCGCCTCTCCTTTTTATCAGTTCTTGCTATTTAGGCTAAGCTGGCCTTGAACTCACAATCACCCCACCTGTGCCTCACAAACACAGGGATCACAAGCATGTGCTGCCACACCTAGCTTCATGTTTGCTTTTCAGTTTCAAAGCACAATGTGAAGAAAAAACAGAGAAAGAGACTTGGATTTACAGAAGACATAGAACCGCTGTAGCCCCCCTGTAGAGCTAATGGTCTAAAAGACTCTTGTAATTGAATGTTTTGACAGATTTTTGTGAGTGCATATGTATGTGCGTACATGTGGAAGCCAGAAGTTGACTTTGTCCTCCCTATCATTCTCTCTCTCTCTCTCTCTCTCTCTCTCTCTCTCTCTCTTTCTCTCTCTCTCTCTTTTTTGAGACTGGGTCTGTCACTGAGTCCAGTACACATGAGTTAGATAGATCAGGCTGACCAGCAAGCTCCAGTGATCTGCCTTATTGTCTCTCTCTCTCTCTCTCTCTCTCTCTCTCTCTCTCTCTCTTTCTCTCTCTCTCTCTTTTTTGAGACTGGGTCTGTCACTGAGTCCAGTACACATGAGTTAAATAGATCAGGCTGACCAGCAAGCTCCAGTGATCTGCCTTATTGTCTCTCTCTCTCTCTCTCTCTCTCTCTCTCTCTCTCACACACACACACACACACACACACACACACACACACACACTAGGCATACATACACTCACTCAATACTGGGAATCTGAATTCAGGTCCTCATCTTGTGCAGAAATCACTTTACCCACAAAGCCATCTTTAGCCCATAGATAAATGTTTTTAATAATATTTGGTATACCATCAGGGAAAGGTGTGTTTGGCACAAATGTTGTTGTTGTTTTGAGACAGGGTTTCTCTGTGTAGCCCTTGCTGTCTTTGAACTCAGAGATAGGCCTGCCTCTGCCTCCTGAGTACTGGGATTTAAAGTGTGCACCATTACCACCTGGTTATGGCCAATATATTAAATTAAATGAGTCCTGTGGTTATAAGCATCTCTAAGAACTAAGATAGGCTTAGTAAATGATTTTTTTATGGTTCAGATCTTTTTTTTTCCTCAGGACAGGGTTTCTCTATATAGCCCAGCTGTCCTAGAACTCACTCTGTAGGCCAGGATGGCCTCAAACTCTGAAATATGCCTGCCTCTGCCTCCCGAGTGCTGGGATTAAAGGCGTTTGCTACCTCCACCCAGCCTTATGGTTCAGATCTTAAATATCCCCCTAAGGTCCATGTGCTAAAGCGTCAGTCAGCGTCTGTGGTGCTACTGGGAGGCAGAAGAACCTTTTGAAAATGGGTCCCGGAAGGAAGTTAGGCCAGTAGTATGTGCTTTTATATGAGTGTGTGTGCTCTCCTCTTCTCTTTCTCGTTCCCTCCCTCTTTCCCTCCCTTTCTCTCCCCGCTCTCCAACCTCTGTCCCTGGCTGTCACTAGGTGAGCAATTTTGTTCTCCACGCCTTCCATCATGGTGTACTTACTACAAAACAACAAACTAGTGTCCAGGCACTAAACAAACCTTTTCCTCTGTTAGCTTCCTCAATTCTCTTATCACAAGAATGGGACAACGACTAATATGGTATTCAACCTTTTTTTAATTAGCAAAAGTAAGTGTGACTTTTTTCTAGAAACTTCAGTCATTTGCAGTGGAATCATTCTGGTCTCAGATAAATTCATTTAAGGTGAAACTAAAGACAGGTTTTTGGTTTTTTGTTTTTGTTTTAAATAGCAGCCTGGGCCCAGTGGTTAAGAGCATTTGCAGCTCCTCCAGAGGACATGGGTTTGATTCCCAGCACCCACATGGTGGCTCACAAATATCTTTAACTCCATTTCCAGGGGATCTGACGCCATCTTTGACCTCAGCCAACACCAGGCAGACATATGGTGCACACACATGCATATAGGCAAAATACCCATACACATAAAATTTACTTTAAAACAAAAGAGCAGACTAAAGACCTGAAGACCTATAGTAGCAAATACAAATCATGTGGCACGTTTCACTGGAGACCTCCCAGGACAGCTCACCTGGGAGTTGCGGCACCTTGGCCACTGCACCTGAGACACTACATGGTATGAAAGTCTAGCTGTGTCTTCCTGCTTGTGTAATCTGACCTTTACCACTTGACCTTGATCACTTGAGCTCTCCGTGTCTGTCTCCTCCAAATACAAAAGGCTTATTATAGCACTTCAAGACATAGTAAGGACTCGGTCTGCTCTTCTCTTTAACTTGGCTGACTCATCCTTTTCTCAGCTGCCCTTTCTTTGCATACAGCTGACCAATTTTATAATTCATCTATGGTAGTCAGATGATCTGAAATTCCCATCGACCATAAAACATCACTCTCATAACTATGCTTATCCTAACATGATTTGTATCTCTCCATAAAATATTTTCTTAAAACTCAGAATGGTTGTTTCTTTTAACTACCATGTCTGGAATGGTCTCACAGCTGTGCTAGTGTTTTGAATGCTTGTTCTCCGGTTGATGATGCTCTTTGTGGTAGGGGTTGTTTGGGGAACGATGAAACCTCCGAGGGATGGGGCCTGGCTGGCAGAAGTAGAATTAGAGCCAGTCCTTTGAAGGTTAGAGCCCAGCCCTGATGAAGCTCTCGTTCCTGCTTCTTGGTCAGCCACAGGGTGAACAACAAACCTCCCTTACTCTGTTTCTGTCGCGTATTTTGTCATAACAATGAGCAAAATATTGTCATGTCTAATCTTAGGAGATTTGATCCTGAGAGAATGAAGATGTGAGCAGAGGGTAAGGAATACAAAATTCAAAACCATAAAACATTCGAACAAAATCACATTTCAGGCAGCAAAATCAAGTTATCCACATCTCAGAGACACTTGTCTCTTCAGCAGGAAAGTCTCCTGCCTCTCTGGTGTATATAACTTTTCCCACCTGATTCATCTTTTTGCCTCTGTGGCAGACACGATACTTCACCTATTTCAAGAACATTCTGAACTGGCATAGCCCCTCCCCAAAATGACAATCTCATACCTACCTCAGTTTATGTCAGCAATGTGAGTAGAAGTACAAAGAAGGGAAACTTCCACATACTCGGTAATATTTGCCGAGCACATCAGAATGCCAGGCCCTGGACTAGAAGCTAGAACTCAAAACATGCACAGCAATTCCCGTCCCTCAAGCTTTCAGTCTGGTGTGGAGGTGGACCCACTGGCAACCATGAAACGAGTGGGCAATTACAAAACACTGAGTACTAAAATTGAATTGCATATTGTTAGAAAGCCTTAGAAAAACACAGTCTGACTGGGAGTGGGAAGCAGGGCTCTTCAGAGCAAGCTGCTCTAAGGAAGTATGGCTTTGTGGCCCTCCATTTGTCACCCTCTGAGCTGCCAAGTTGCACAAGTTTCTGCTGGGCTATAGGTGCACCCTGATTTACTACAGAAACAGAAGTGGGGTGTTTCACAGAACCTTTTGCAGTGTGAGCAATCATGGTTAGACAATTTTGAAGGAAACTATGAAGGTTAGCACCATGCCCTACAGTCACTTAGCAACCAAATGATGATGCTGACTGAACCATCTGAAATCAACCTCCCTATCCTCAGATAAGGCCATGAAGCAGACCCAGGGATGTGGAGTCATCACTTTCAACTTAGCCACTTACGAGAAGAGTCCACTAAGATACCTATCAACTTAATACTCAGGGAAATTGCAGGCTGTGCTAAATGGATCAGTAAAATTCTCTGTTCTGCTACATGTATACTGTGCTGTTACCCTTTTAAAGATGATGTCTCTATGATATGAAGGGCTTCAATTTGATGGGTCATAAATAAATTCATTCTGATGGTGCTACAACTTGTGTCAAATGAGAATCATAGAAACTTCAGGAAATTTACTATTTCAATTTACCTTCCATGTCACTCAATTTTCCACATCTATTCTTATACCATATTGTGTAAGACTACTTCTGGAACTTTTTCCTTTGGCATTGCTGGAGATTAAATCCAGAGCCTTGTACATACTAGGCAAGTACTCTGCCACTGAGCTCTATTCCCAGCCCGTGGTTTTTGAATAATGTCTCACTATGTAGCTCAAGATGATCTTCCTGCCTCTACCTCCTGAGTACTGGGTTTATAAGCTTATACCACAATGCCTAACTTCTTCTGAGATTTGAAAAAGACTGAACATAAATGGTCTAAGCGTGAAGGGATACATGTGGCTTATACATATGTGTGTGTGTGTGTGTTATATAAAGTAAATATGGACCTTTCAAGTGGGTTTATGAGTCAGAAGTCTGATAAAAGGAGAAAGCTCTTGTTTTCATTGTTTCTGGGGCATTTTCAAAGGTCTGGAGATCTTTCATCTTGTTTTAAATGCACTTTCAAAGCAACTCTCATGGCTGGCCTCTTAATTGCTCTCTTCTGTATATATGTGGGCTTGATCTTCTGAGCAACTGAGCAATTGCTCCCTCTCCTCCCAATTCACACTATATCTTTATGATACCTCATTTTGATATGTTTACTTTGAAACTATAAAACCTGATTTTGTGAGTATAAAACACTCAAATTTCTGTTTCCTATGAGACAGAAAAAAAAATGTTGCTGGACCATGAGAATGCTTCCTTAAAAATCTAAATATTTTCTAGTCCAGCAATTATACAAGTACAAAAACAAGCAGGGAGATCACACAAAAACAGGAGCTATCTAGAGGAGCTTGTACACTGGGCCGCCAAACAGCCACTTGTCTGCTGGCATGAAAGAGGCCACTCTTTTATTTTAGCACACCTACAAAGTGGTCAGCAATAAGGAAGATCATTTTGATGAAAGAGGATGCTTGGGTAATCCACCAACCCAGAAATCAGACAGAACCACCTCCCTTCTCTGGAGAAAACTGTGATTCATTTTTTAATAGCCACATACAATCTGGATTTATTTTTTTTTACAATCTGAACTTAAAATAAAGCCTAGGATCTTCCTCATGCTTATTGTGAGTACAATTCATTGTTGGGGTTGAGGGAGAATGAGGCCTGGGGATGAAGTTTTAGCTGGGGCTTAAGCGGGGGCTCAGCTGATACAGCGCTCACCTAGAAGGTATGAAGTGCAAGGTGCAATCCTTGACACTACATAAACTGATCATGACTAGGGATACAGCTCAGTGCTTGCCCAGAATACATGAAGTGCTGGTTTAGAGCATCAACACTACACACACAGGACATGGCTGTGCATACCTGTAATCCCAGCACACACAGGACATGGCAGTGCACACCTGTAATCCCAGCACTCAAAGGGGAAGGCGAGAGGATCTCAAGGTCCGACTGAGAAGATTGAAGTGCTTTCCTTGCAACCACGAGCCCCTAACTCTAATCCCCAGAACCCACATTAAAAAACACAAAGACTCATGCTTATAACGTCATCACCAGGGAGACAGAAACGCTGGTCCCAGGTCAGTATGAGACCACATCTTTAAGAAAAAGAAAAAAAGGCAGACAATTCCTGAATCAGAATAACAACACCCGAGGTTGCTCCCCACTGACCTCCACAAACTTGCATGCAACCTACAACCACACCACAAAATTCAGGGTCATCCTTGGCTACACAGCAAGTTTGAGATGGGCTACATGGCTACATGAGATCCTGGCTCAAACACACAACCTACACACACACACACACACACACACACACACACACACACACACACAGTGGGAGGGGGAGAGAGAGAGAGACTATCAGAGAATCAGAAAACTAAAACTGCCATGAAGCAGAAATGGGGGTGCATCCCAAAACCCCAGCACGTCCAAGCCTGAGGCAGAAGAGTATAAGCCAAAAGCCATATGAGCTATAAAATGAGTTTTAATTCAAGGTGAACTAAATAACAAGACACTGTCTCTTTTTAAAAATTAAACACAGAGCTGGGCGGTGGTGGCACACACTTTTAATATCAGCACTCGGAGGCAGAGGCAGGCGGATCTCTTGAGTCTGAGGCTCACTTTGGCAGCACATACACTAAAATTGAAACAAGAAAGAGAGGATTAGCAAACTCCCCTCCCCATACAAGGATGACATGAAAATCTGAGCAGTGTTCCATATTTTTTAACTTTATTTATTTATTTTGGTTTTTTGAGACAGGGTTTCTCTGTGGCTTTGGAGCCTGTCCTGGAACTAGCTCTTGTAGACCAGGCTGGCCTCGAACTCACAGAGATCTGCCTGCCTCTGCCTCCTGAGTGCTGGGATTAAAGGCGTGCACCACCACTGCCCGGCAGCTTTAAAGAGACAGTACATGGCTTTTTTCAAGAAGGAGAACAAAAAGGAGACAGATTATTATTATTATTATTATTGGTGCTGCTATTATTATGTCAGACTAGATAGATGGCTCAGCAGATAAGCGTCTGCCACCAAGCCTGACCTTTAGTTTAGCCCCCAGTACCCACATGGTGGAAGGAAAGAACCAACTTCTACAAGTTGTCCTCTGCCCTCCCTTGTATATCACAGTATATGTACACACAGACTTAAGACACAGACACACGCACAAACAGACAAAGCCTTTTTCAAGAGAGAACATTTGCACGTGTGACCCCTCCCACCATCCATCGCTGTGACTTTTCATGCTCTCACACTGAAACTCTCTCACTGTCGAGCACTCACCTGACATCTTTCCTCCCGTCACACCCTGACAACTGTCATTCCACTTTCCGTCTCTAGGAGTTTGACTCCAAGTCTCTCACTTAAATGATATCAAAGTGTTCTTCTATGGCTGGCGTTTCGCTCAGTATAATGTACTTAGAAGTTATCTATATTGTAGCATGTGTCAGAATGTCATGGCTCAGGCTGAGTAAAATTCACACACAAATATGTATATATACATGTGAATAAACATTTTGTTTATCCATTCATCTGTCAACTTCTCTACTCCATGCCAATTTATCCTGCCCTATCCCACCTTTATCATCAAAAACAAATGGACATTTGCTCCAGGACACAGGAGACCTAAAGTCTAGTTACTTCCACTATGCTTTTCAAATGCTCATGGAAAATCTATAACCCCAACAATTTTATTTATATAAATGGTAATGAAGGGCTAGATAGATGGCTTGGTTGGTAAACTGTTCACCTTGCAAGCATAAGGATCTGAGTTTGAGCCCTAGGACATATATAAAAAGTCAGGTACGGCAGTACATGCCTGGAATCCAGGACCAGGGAAGCAGAAGATTCCTGACACTTACCCGCCAGCTAGGCTAACTGAAATGACAAGCTTCAGGTTCAGTGACGCATTCTGTGTCAAAAATAGATGATCAATTAGATAGATAGATAGATAGATAGATAGATAGATAGATAGATAGATAGTAGATAGGTAGATAGATAGATAGTAGATAGGTAGATAGGTGGGTGGATGGTAGATAGATGATAGATAGATAGATAGATAGATAGATAGATAGATAGATAGATAGATAGATAGATAGTAGATAGGTACATAGGTGGGTGGATGGTAGATAGATGATAGATAGATAGATAGATAGATAGATAGATAGATAGATAGATAGAAGATAGGTAGATAGGTGGGTGGGTGGGTAGATGGTAGGTAGGTAGATAATAGGTAGATAGATAGATAGATAGATAGATAGATAGATAGATAGATAGATAGATAGATAGATAGAGTGAAAGGTGGCAAGCAATGGAGGAAGACACTCAATACTGACCCCTGGCCTCCACAAACACATGTATGTGCACCCTCACACACGTACACACACATCCACACAAAAGGGTAATTAATAAAACCACTCATGCACAAAGGTATAGGATTGCATGCTTTCTTTCATTAGTGAATCATGAATCTTTGCCATTTCCTCAAATTCTAATATGTATGCACCTGCACTTACACAACCCACAAGAGAAGTAGAAAAGCATTTTCTCACATACCTTGAAAATAAGCCTCACCATTTTAGAGCTCCATAGCACTCCTAGAATGGGAAATAATCAACTCCAAATAGCACATAACTGTGACAAAATTTGCAAGTGGAGATGCTGTTGTTATAAGAACTGTATAGAACAGATTATCAGTTTCTTATGACACAAAATAAAATCCTTTGCCTTTACCATTCATGCATGTCACATGCAGGCAGGAACACATGTGTGCATACTCCATCCGCTGTTTCATAGTTTGAAGTTTACCCAGTCCATTGTGAAGCATCCTGGAAGAACTCAAGGCATGACTGTGGGAAAAGATATATTTCTGCCTCACAGAATTTTAGATCTAGGTCACAGCCTACTCATGCAGAGAGTTCCTTCCCACATCACTGCGTGGGTACCACCTGTCACTTTAGACAATGGCAGCATGTACTTGGTGCCAGGCACTGTGCTGAGTGTCTTACGTTTGTCCTTTCTTTTAATCCTCATGACTCTGGTGAAACTGTTTCTTCTTCCCACCTTTTTCCTGCCTCGACCTGCAAGGCGCCAAGGGTTTGCACTGCAAGCAGGGTGAAGCAAGACTTTAAACCTGGCAGTCTTACTGAATACCTTCACTGCCTCAATGCTCTGCTGCCTCCTAGTGCTTACGGACAGGCCTCCTCCACACACTAGCGCCACCCCGGAATTCTCCCAGAATTTCAATATGGTTCACAGAGAAGACAGAGGGAGGGTCTCCAACGGAAGCAATGATGCACCTAACAAAACATCTCTGAGAGTCATGGGACATTTTATACAGCCTGCTGCGGTAATCCAGAAGAAAAAGGGACATTTCCTGATGGCTCTGTAACCTTCTAAGAATATAATGAGAACAAGTGTTACCATCAACTTGCCATCTTTCGTGTATAATTCATGAATTTTGACAAATAGATACAATTGTGTGACCATCACCAAAATTAAGATACAAAATACCTCAAACCTAAAAAAAACTTCATGTGTCCCTTTGCAGTCAATTATCCAGTTCTGGGCTATAGCAGCCACTTCTGTGTCTTCTGCACTAACATGCTTGCCTTCTCCAGGATATCCTGCAAATGGAATTACACAATACATAGCCTTTCGCTTCTGGTTTCTTGTACTTAGCTTAATGTACTTGACATTCAGTAAATATCCTTCCTTTTGCCGCATAGTAGTCCATGATGTAGATGAACCACACTTGTGTATCAATTTACCTGTTAGAGAGTTGTTTCTGTCATTTTTGGGTATCTGAGTGAAGACTCCATTAAGATTTACATACATGTTTTGTGTGAACATGAACTTTCATTTCTCTAGGGCAAGTTAACAATGAGATTTCTAAATCAAATATGAAATGGTTATTTCCTTACAAGAAAAAGTCCCATTTTTAAAGCAACTATATCACCTTAATTCATACCAAGAATGTGTGTGTTGGGGAAACCCAAATCCTTCTCAGCATTTGGTTTATTGTTAGCTTTTATTTCAGTGATTCTCATTGTTATACAGTGCTATCTTTCGGTATTATTGTTTTGTTTTACATTTTCATAATGGCCAATAATGTTACACACCTTTCCAGATACTATGTATCTTCTTTGATGACGTGTCTATTCAAATTTTTATACGTTTTTAAATTAAATTTTCATTTTCAATTGCACTTAGAGCCTTTTATTGTTCAAAAAAGTCCTTTATCACTAGGCATTTTGTAAACGTTGCCTTGCAGTTTATAGATTGCATTTTCATTTTCTTAACACTGTCCAAAACAGTCTTGATTTTGTGATTGTTTTACGGGTTATAAAAGCCTACAGTGGGGTCGGGGAAATGGTCCAGACATTAAACCACTTGCTTTCAAGCTGAGAATCTGAGTTCAATCTCACAGAAACTTTAAAAAATTTAGAGCGGGATCTGTAAGAAAAAGCAGTTGAGAGTAAAAGTTTCTGTGTATGCAATTTACAACAAATGATACAGTCGTCCAGGTGTGATGGCTCATGCCTCCATCCCAATACTCAACAGGCTGTGGCAGGAGGACTGCCGTTAGTTTGAGGACAGATTGTACTACACAGCAAGTTCCAGGCCAGTCTGGGATACAAATGAAAACCCTGTCTCAAGAAAAAGTTTCATCCAACTGAATTAATTCATGTGTTGGAGAAGTCAGGAGGACCTCATATATACTAAGTCTAGCAGCAACCTAGACCCCTCCCTCACAACCCCTGATAAATTTTATTATTTGTTATAAAGCATGTTGCAAAATTTTCATCATGTTTCACTGATGGTTACTTTTCCTGATGTTAAACCAAATATATAACAGGAAGCAGCTTACAGGCTGAAAAGTCATATTGACTCACAGTTTGAGAGGGCAGAGTCAGGGCAGAGAGGGACAGTGAGGCAGCTGGTCACACTGCACTACCTCAGGAAGCAGAGATGAATGACGGTGCGGTAACCCTTGTTTTTTCCCTTTGTCCTCAGGCTGGGAATGCAGACTGTGATGGTCCTGTGCCCACAGTCAAGGTGGTTCTTCCTCCCCCAGCTACACCCCTCCAGAAACACCCTCACAGAGCCACTGAGAAGCTTGTCTCCTAGGTGATTCCTAATCCAATTAAGATGACAGTGAAGATAACCATCACATGTTCATATTAAATATGAATTTCTCTCTCCCTCTCTGTGATGTGTGTGTGTGTGTGTGTGTGTGTGTGGCCCTGGCTGGCTTAGAACTTGTTTTGTAGAGCAGGCTAGCCTCAAACTCACAGAGATCAGCCTGCTTCTGTCTCTGAGTGCTAGGATCAAAGTGTGCACCACCACATCCAGCTCTTTGTCTATTTTTATTTTTTTAAAAAAAGATTTATTTATTTATTTATTATATATACAACATTCTGCCTTCATTTATGCCCGCACGCCAGAAGAGGGCGCCAGATCTCATTACAGATGGTTGTGAGCCACCGTGTGGTTGCTGGGAATTGAACTCAGGACCTCTGGGAGAGCAGCCAGTGCTCTTAACCACTGAGCCATCTCTCCAGCCCTCTTTGTCTATTTTTAAATCAGTATGTTTGTTTTTGTACATTAGGTTGAATTTGCTATATGTTTTAGATATCAGCCCCCTTCTTGGGTATGTCTGCAAATATTTTCTCCTAGAGTGTGTGATGTTTTTCACTCTGTTCCCTTCGGTGTGCAGAAACTTTTCAGTTTTATATAATCCCATTCCTTTATCCTCCATGTTTTTCTTCAGTGGTTTTGCAGTATTAAATCTTGTATTTGAGTCTTTATTTTTACCTGACTTCTATATTTGGTGTGTGATGAGGGTCAAATTACATTCTTCTATGTGTAGTTATTCTCAGCATCTCTTATTGAATTCACGGACTTTTTCCCCACTGTATGTTTTTTGGGCCCCTTGTTGAAAAAATCAGTTCACTGTAAATGAGGTGGTTATTTCTGGGCTCTGGGTATTGTTCTAATGGTTAATGTATCTGCTTCTGCACCAGTACTATGCTTCTTTTCATGCTAAAAGTTTTGTAACACATTTCCAAATCAAGGAGTGTAGTGACCTTCGTTGCTTTTCCTCGCAGGAAAGTATGCAGGCAATGGTGGTAGCGTGCTGCTGGGGAAAGGTGTGGAGGGGGGGCCTGTTCCTAGTGACACAGACCTGTAATCCCAACTGCTTGGGAGGCTGAAATGCCTGCCAGAGTTACAGTAGGAGTTCAAAGCAAGCCTGGACAACTTAATGAAATGCTGACACAAAATAAAAAAACATTTTTAAAATGTAGCTCAGTGGTAGAACGTTTGCCTTCTTGCACGAAAGAGTCCTAGAAAGGAGGAGGGAAGAATGCTGTCTTTCACAAAATTTACCAAAGAGGCAATATGAGGTTTGAAGAACTTTTAAGGGTGGTGTGTTCCTCCTTGGGGAGGAACACAAGGCAACGGTCTGGCGGTGAAGAGTTGAAGGTCCCAGGATGCTGAATGCCAGGAAACAGCCCACAGAGAGGCCATAACTCAGAGGGTCAAAAAGCTCCCAAAACACATTGTTTATTTGCTTTGGTTTTTAAACAAATGGGAGGGTGTAAAGATCATTTTTGCCTTTGAGCGCAGCATAACCTCTAAGAACTGACAAGCACTTGAAGGAGTGCTGCAACTGCTGCCCAGCACGGCCGCTGAGCTTACACAGTGCCTGAGTAGTCTGCTCTGTTCCTGATGGAGAAGGAGCTCCAAGTCAGAATCTGCACTGTTGCGATGCCCAGCGGGACCACACACACCAAACTAAACATGGTGTCTTGAAGATCTAAAAGTATTCTAGGGGAAAAGATGAACAGCAGTTAATTTTTCCCCCAGAAGCTTCTTATTAATTCAAAACTAGTTAACACATGGTATTCAGTAACATTTTTCTCTGTTAGCTCATTTAACAAGAAAGAGACATTGTGTTGTGTAGTTTTGGTTCTTTCAAGTCCCTGAGTAATTTCTTCCTTCTAGTTGCACATAGGAAAGGAAGGTGACATGTGAACTTGTGATTGGTCCCTGCTGACAAGTAATGCCTCTGAGATACAGAACCACATGCCATGCATGGGTGGACAGAGAACAGAGTCCAGGACACAGCAGAGACTTTCAGTGTACCCTCAGGCTAGGAATGGTAGTATATGCTTGCAATCCCAGCACTCAGGAAGCTGAGGTAGGAAGACTGTGGGTTTGAAGCTAGTGTGGACTACATAGGAAGTTCCAGGCCAACCTAGGACTGCACAACAAACAAGACCTTGTCTGAAAGAAAAACAGTGGAGAATTATATTCCTGGGCCTTATGGTCCAGTAGCTTACAGCTACTGGAAAGCTGGGGCAAGAGGACTGAAAGTTCAAGGTCTGTCTGAGCTACAGAGACATGGACATCCTCGAATGCCTTCAGTCTTGAAATATCTGCCAAGCTTTAAACAAAGTGGGTGGGTTTGAACATTCATTTCTAGTACGTATGATGGCTATAAAAGTGGTATGAAGGAATTTCTCAGGGTGACAGACAAGAGCCCTCTTTCAGAAGGTTTACCTGTTCTTGGCAAGTGGAGTCTAGAAAAGGCTTCTCAGAGAAAGTATATAAACAGTTCTGGAAAATGCAACATGGCGGCTAGAAGGCTTCTGTCTAGACTAGCATATGCAAACACTACCGCCGTATCTGCCTCCCCTCTAAGAGCCCTGACATAAGATGTTCTTGGTTCTCTGGTCTGGTTACACTTGTTAGGTGTGGCTGTCCCTCTGAGCCCTCGTCATTAACCCTGCCCCCCTTCACCTCGACTCCCATGTGATCCAAACGCTGATTGCTACCCACCTACTTCCACTTTCCCTCTGCTTCTCCTAGGGTACTGAGAGCCACCAGGGCCGAGGTCAGCAGCCAGACTGCTTACTGCATCCAGGTAGTGGTCTCATTGCTAGTCTGCCCAAACGCTCTGGGGAAAACTTCATTTCTAGAACCATGTGGTATTTTGTTGTCCCAGAATTCCCTCATTTAAGAAAAATCCTCTGTGGGCCAGGCAGTGGTGGCACACGCCTTTAATCCCAGTACTTGGGAGGCAGAGGCAGGCGGATCTCTGTGAGTTCGAGGCCATCCTGTTCTACAGAGTGAGTTCCAGGACAGGCTCCAAAGCTACACAGAGAAATCCTGTCTCGAAAAAAAAAAAGAAAGAAAGAAAAAATCCTCTGTGGAGTCAAAAACCCAAGAACTAAATACAGAAACTCAAGACCATTCTCCCAGTTTCACACACTTTAACTTAATTTTATAATGATTACATTTCAAACCAACAAAAATATAGAAATTAATTTGAAGAATACCCTATATCTAGGTATAATAAATGCCAAAATAAAACATGATTGACAAATCAAAAAAAGAAAGAGAGAAAAGAAAAAAGAAAAGAAAAATTCTCTCAGGCTGGAGAGCTTGTTCAGCGATTTAAACGCTAGGCTTACAACCAAAATCATAAGAAAAATCTTCTCCACTCTTTTACAGGAGACCTGTCTCTGTCCTGAAGACTTGGGGGGGGGGGGGAACTGCCCCACTCCAGCCCCAACAGCCAGACATTATTCAAACCTCATCAGAGGAAGTCATGCTTATGTGAGGCTTCAGTGACAGGCGTGTGACTCCCATGGCGCCTCTTAGGATCTGCCTGAGGACTTTGGATGGGCTGCTCTATCAAGGTGCTTATTTATTCACAGCCTGAAGCTGTTCAGTCCGTAAACATGGGAGCTATATTGCCACCGAGTGGTAAAGGCTTGAAGCCAAAACAGAGAGGTCAAAGGATCCTGACGTTATTTGAGATCCAGTTCTGCTGAACTTTTCACATATAACCAGGAGGTCCCTGCTCTATTGAGGCTAGCCTGCACTACATTTCTGCCACTGTAGCCACAGCGGCCTGAAAACCATGGCTTTCCAGCTGGTACTTATGCCCACATTACTATAAATTAGCTGCTTCGATCATGCTGGGTGAAGGTGCTATGTAATTGGCCACAACCGATCAAGACAAAGAGGTTTGTAATAGCTGAGCACAGATTTCCAGAATGGGAGCATGAGGTCCTGACTGCGCTTTTGAACTTGAGGCTGTAGGTGCTCATAAACATGAGGCATCGCTTACCAGCCTTGACTGTTAATTGATTTGAGCCACATGACACACTAGATGGGAGACGATGGGTGCAAAATGCCAAGAGGTAATGGAAACCTAAGCTCCGCTTTGAAACAGAATCACGTCTCTAATAAAAGAGAGAAAGGAAGTGGCCTAATCAAGCCTTTACAGAGGGGGGCACAGCTAAGAGCTGCTTGCTAGTCACAGAATTATTACAATATGTGCTTTATGAAAAGGCCAGTTTCTGCTTGGCAGAGGCACCTCTGTGTTCTGATCTCAGTCTTTCATTAGCAACAGGAGCCCATTATCCTTCAGCATTCTCTAGTTATAACAGATTCCAGCTTCAGAATTATCAAGAAATTGGACTCCAGCTGCCAGGGCCTCTCTTTGGGAGATTTTCCACTTCTGCGATGGACCTGTCTTTTTTCCCTGGGGAGAACACCTGCGATGATTTGCACAGTCAAAGCCTCTCATGAGCATGCTGACTTGGGCTCAGATATGCTGGAGAGATGGCTTTGCAGGCAATGAACACATGCTGCTCAAACACGGGAACCTGTGTTTGCACGTCAGTACCATGTAAAAAGAAGCAAAAAAAGCTGGGCATAGCCACTCACACCTCTAACCCAGTGCTGAGACTTGTGGGTGAGGAACATGGATGGGGCTTTCTGGCTGCCAAGTTTAATGAGAGGCTCTGTCTCAAAGAGTATAGAATGATACAGAAGGACAGCCAATAGCCTCCTCTGGCCTTTGGGCCTGTGTACCTGCACATACATGCATATAACACACACACACACACACACACAGACACAGAGAGGGAGAGAGAGAGAGAGAGAGAGAGAGAGAGAGAGAGAGAGAGAGAGAGAGAAATCTTAGGCT